>VDFB02384298.1:66681-230346 GCA_007258455.2 Sequoia sempervirens
CTATCAAATCAAACTGTCTGATCATTGATGTATACTGGTGAGGGGGAGGAAAAGGTGGGTACTAATATTGGTTCAAACGATAGTTATATTATGCATTATGTTGTGGGACAAAAGGCTGACCATGAGGTGGCTGCATATTTGTATGCTATGGGGAATATGAGGTGGATGATTTGGCTAATTATAGTGATTTCCTATCTGATGATGAGGAGACACAAGTGGATCAGAAGGCCCTACACTATGATTACCCTACTTATGAGGTGGTACATACTTTGGGGGGCAATCAGCTATCTGAGAAGTAATTTGGGCTTTCAACAATGCAACCCTTAGCTCCTCCATCTCCTTCCTCTGTGATTCAAACTGTGCTTTTACTTCCTCAGGAATCTCATGATCAATAGAGTCATTTTGGTTACCTTCCATCTTCTGATCATATTCATGTTGAATTCTAATTCATTTAGCCTCTAGTTCAGCTCTAAACTCAGCCTGTTTCTGAGGATCAAGAAAAAAGAAAGGATTTCTTTGATCTTCTGGAGTACAAGGCTCTACACTTGAATCATTTTTCCATGTATCATAGTGATCATATGTTTCACAATGTGCTCCTGACGCCTTGTCTTTACCTGTTAGGGACATGTCCTCACTTATCCTTTTTCCCTTATAAATCTTGTCATCTTTGTGTGTCCACTTACTGCTGCTAGCAGGAGCTCCAGTATGACCTCCCCTGTATTGAGATCTTCTCCCATTCATGTTTGAACAGCTACAAAATTTATGTCAGAGTTGCCACTCACTTTTGTCAAAAATGAGAAAAACTTGATGTTTCTTATTCCTAGTGGAGTCTGTATAAAGTTCTTGACTCTATGATTAAGGCCTTGATTATGAATGTATCCCCAACAGAGTTGCCAATTTTTTAGCTCTCAAAAATGCAGGTAAAGATACCTCAAGAGGCTGCCAATCTCTTGATATGTTTTATGGTAACAGACAAGGTTGAAAGAATTCAACCTTCTACTCTTCAGGTGTTGCTAAACCTAGGTGGGTGTACCTTACTAAATGAAGCAGACTTTATGTATTTATGATTATCTTTCTTGCAGTGATTTGTCCACAATGGCAAATAGAAGTGAACAAATGTAATCAAACTTGATAGCAATAGCAATCTTCTGATCTAAATCCTAAAATTCTTAATTAACAGATATAAAGAGAACAAATGAATCTTAATGATGAAACTGCAGAGACCAGTGCATTATTGGGTAGGTGGAGTCAAATGAAATCAAGATGAGCAACACTCTCTAGAGAAAACTCAAATCATCTGGCATATATTCTATTTACAACTTGTATAAACATGCAATACTGTAACTACTAAGCTCTACGTTAATAATTCAAATGAATATCTCTGATTACTGTGATCAATTAAAATGATTTAATCTTTGCTTGAAAGAACCAATTGATTAATCACATAAATACAACAAATGTGCATTGATAAACTGAACATAAACTTCTTATGTCAATTTAAACAACCAGAAAGCATCAATCTTGGAGACAACTTAGTAGTATTTTTATTGAATTCAACAAACAATTGACACCAGAAAAATGCAACAACATCAACTGATTTTCATAAATACCTCCATTCTGAAATCATGCAACAATAGTTTCTGATTTGATAAGTTTATTCCACTGTATCTACTTGCTGTGTATCAAATATCTAATAACTGATGATGATTTTACAATTACAAAAATGCCTATTTATACATCAGCATCAAGAAAATAAACCATATTAAAATTCCATGTCAGCCTTCCACAGAATTCGGGTTCCTTTCATGTCAGCCTGCAACGGTAATTTAGCAATTTATATGTCGGCCTCAGTATTTGAATTTCTATTTTTCATCAGTGAAACAGTCGGCGAGACAATCCAGTAGTTATGCCGAAGGCAATTAAATCGTTAATCTCTCCGTGGTGTTATTTTCCTTTGCTGTGACTTGTCCGAGTCGAAGAGATGTCCTGTAGATCACTTTATGTTTCCCCGAGAGCTCTTTTACCATTCGCGTGTCACTGTGACCTTATGATATCGGGGAGACGTCATGTAGACAAGCCTTTATTTTTCCGAGAGCCCCCGTGATCAAACTTGTTGCCATAACATATCGCACTTGGAAAGACCTCTCATAGAGCACACTATGTCACACCGAAAGTCATCATCCATTCTGAGTCACTGAGACAAAAGAACACTCTTGCCGACAAGGTCCTTCATTGTTTTCCATCGGCGAGACCTCTTATCGAGAACCTTAACTCATACCGATATCACTTCCCATTATGTTGTTGGTCGGCGAGACACAACAAACCTCTCATCGAAAGCCGTTTGAGAGAAACCCTTTAAGCTCCATCAGTGAGACATATACACTTCACTGATACCTTTCATCGATAGCTCCAACTCTTACCGAAAAATCTCCATACATGCCAGTTGGCGAGACATAAAGCGCTCGGTGAAACAACATGCCGAAGACCAAACTCCTACTGAAAAAACCTTTTGCACAAGTCGGTGAGACACCACAGAATCATTATGACATTTCACCAAAGCTTTTAACTTATGCCGATAAATCAATTCTTCCACCGCCGGTCGATGAGACAACAAGGCCTCGTTATAACCTCATGCCGAAAACAATAAGTTTGGCTGAAGTGAATCCTTAATATGCTTGTCGATCGGTGTAACAATTCAAACTCGCCAAGACCACATGCTGAAAGCTTTAACTCTTACCAATACGTGCATCCTTCCTCCATCGATCGGTGAGACAATGTGAAGTCGCTATGACTTACTTTGAAGAAAAAGTCTCTCATCGACGAGCCTCATGTGTAATATCAGTGAGACCGAAGGTCACTCGCCAAGACGTTACCCTGAAGAAAATCTCCTGCCGATATGTATATGAATCCACCACCGGTCAGCAAGACTAGGTGAGTTTTCCAAGACGCTTCATTGAAGGAAAAACTCTCACTGATGCATCTCCATATACCGGTCGGCGAGACATAAGGCACTTGGTAGGACCTCATTTCAACGGTATAACTTATGTCGAGAGGAACCTTTTCTGTCACCAAAACAATGTGAATGACTTGCCAATAGCCGCCAGTAGGTGAATGACAATCGCTGTAACATTGAACAAGTCTTGACGATCATCTGCAACAAACATATGTTAACACAAAAGCATCACGGGTCGGGGAGACCTAGATAGACTTATGCCGATATGGACCACAACATGAAAAATGCATGACCCGATGGAAACTATGGGACCATATGGAAAAATATGGGTGAAATATACATGTAAAATCATCAAATTTTTACAGCTCCAACAAACTCCACCATAAATGTCAGCTGCTAAAATACAACTCCAATCCATAATATAATTTGCAAACAAAGACTCTTTAGTCAACAAAGGAAATTTCCAAATCAATTTCTACTCCAAAATGGAAATATATGTCAACATCTCCCCCAAAAAATAGTATCTTCAAAGTGAGATTCAACTTCCTAAAAAATAGGGATTATGCCATCTCATCACTTGCCATGTAGGATACCACCTCACAAAGAGGTCCCACAAAGATGAATGACAACCTAGGAAGTTAATAATTTAGGATAAAAAAAATTATGCAACAATTAATTAAAAAATAATTAAGCATGTTGAGACTCTAAGGTTGTGACACCTTAATCCCAACATTCTCCCACTTGTAAAAGACCTATCAAGAGTCTAAAACATCAACTTCTCAAGCCCCCAAGGCCCATGGAACTATCACACCATCTAAACTTCTCAATGCTCACTGGCTTCGTCAATGCATCTGCGACATTCACCAAAGTATCAACCTTTTCCAACTTCACCTTTCCATCTTCTACCATATCATGAACAAAATGAAATTGTACATCAATGTGCTTTGTTCTAGCATGGAAAGTAGGATTCTTAGCTAAGATAATGGCACTTTAACTTTCACAATAGATAGTAATCTATCCAGCATCAAAACCAATATCATAACACAACCGTTTAAACCAATGGCTTCCTTACAAGCATAAGTGGCTGCCATATACTCTACTTTTGTCATGGACAAAGTGACTACAACTTGTCACTTACTCACCCAACTGATAGAACCACCAAACATCATGAAAAAATATCCACTGGTGGATCTCCTGCTATCAATGTCACCACCCCAATCTGAATACACAAACCCAAAAATACAAATTGAATGCTGAGGTCCAATAGGATAACCATGAAAACATAAGGAATACTCAGAAGTACCCAGCAAATATCTGAACACTCTCTTCACCACATCCCAATGCACTCATCCAAGATTAGCCATAAACTGACTCAAGACTCCCATTGCTTTGGAAATGCCTCGTACAGACCATAGCATACATTAGGGTTCCTACAATGCTCACATATGATACTCTGGTCATGTCCTCAATCTCAATAGAAGATTTTGGACAATCCTCAATTGAGAAATTTGTCCCATGCAAAACAGGAACTACCAACAATCTACAAGATGGCATGTTGAATCTCTGCAACACCCTATTCACATACTTGCTCTAGCTTAACCAAAGTTTTCTGTTAGCTCTATGTCTTTTGATCTCCATCCCTAGAATATACCTTACTACATCTAGATCTTTCATATCAAATTGTGCTAACAACTAGAACTTCAAATCTGAAATCATACTACCATTCCCAAAAAAAACATATCTCTACATACAATGCAATAATGAGAATGTGACCATTTTTAGTTTTGAAATACACACATTGGTCAGATTTAGATCTCTGAAATCCAAAACTCAACACATAGGTGTCAAATTTCTAATACGACATTCTAGGAGACTGCTTAAGACCATACAAAGACTTTTTCAACTTGGAAACTAGATTTTCTTTACCTTTAACCACAAAGTGCTCTAGCTGTGACATGTAAATCTCTTCCTCCAAGTCACCATGAAGGAATGATGTCTTCAAATTCATTTGCTCAATCTATAAATCATATGTTGTAGCAAGTGATAACAAAAATGAATGGATGTCAGCTTCACTATAGGAGATAAAATCTCACCAAAGTCAATTCCCTCCTTCTGAGAATAACCCTTCATGACCAACCATGCCTTATGCTTCTCAACACTACCATTAGGACCCAATTTCTTCTTGAACACCATTTACGACCAATGGGTTTACATCCTTCAGGAAATGGTAACAGATCCCAAGTATTTTTTTCTTTAATGTAGCCATTTCTTCATCCATGGCTTTCAACTAGGAATCTGCATCATCCATATGCATAGCCTTTCTAACAGTCCTAGGCTCATCAGTGTTAGAAATCAAAGCAAAAATGAAATTTGAATCCAACAATGAATATCCAAACCTCTCTAGTGAATATCCATATCTATCTGGTTGTCGCTTCTCACATGTAGACCTCCTCACTGGATGAGGTTGAGGTTCTTCTTCTTCTTCAGAACTTTCTTGGCTTCTCAAGTTCTCCTCATCACCAGGTCCATTCTAGGCTTCAGGTTCAACTTTCTTAGAGTCGAGGAATGTGAACCCCATATTCATTCTTTTGTTCTTTTGTAGGCTACAAAATAGAGGAAGAAGGTTTCATCTCTCTGAAGATAACACTTCGACTATAAAGAACCTTTTCAGCCACTGGATCCCAAAGCTTGTACCCTTTCACACTAATACCATATCCAATGAAGATACACTTAACAACCTTATTTTCAAACATTGACCTTTTCTCCCTTGGCACATGAGCATATGCCTCACAACCAAACACATGAAGATGTCTCAATGAAGGCTTCTTGCCTGACCACGCCTCCATAGGTATTTATCAACAAGACCTAATGTAGTCCAGATCTATTTACCAGATAACATGTAGTGGAAATAGCTTCAACCTAGAACTTCTTCTCAAGGCTAGCACAAGTCAACATACTCCTAGCCCTCTCCATCAATGTCTTGTTCATCTTCTCTGCAACTCCATTTTGTTGAGGGGTAAATGGAGTCATCTTATGCCTTTCAATCCCATGTTCTTTATAGAACTTAACAAATTCTACATAATAGAACCCACCACCATTGTCAGTCCTCAAACACTTTATCTTTCTACTAGTCTAATTTTCTACCAAGGCTTTACACTCCTTAAACCAACTGAAAACTTTACTTCTGAGAAAATAAATAAATTTCCTTCTACTATAATCACCTATGAAAGAAACAAAATATACAAATTTTCCTAATGAAGGAACATTCATAGGGCCAAAAACATCATAATGCACATAGTCCAAAACCCCATAAGACTTATGAGAACTTTTAAAAAATTGCACACAGTTCTTTTTACCAAAGATACAATGTTCACAAAATCCAAACTCGAGATTGCAATCTTCAAGGCCTTCTACAAGGCTCCTAGATTTCAAAGTTTTGAGACCCTTCTCACCAATATGGCCAAGTATTTGGTGCCATAACATCATCTTCTCTATAGGAAGCTTCATTTCCAAAGAATGAGCACCCTTAGGTACCCAAAATGCATGACCATCAAATGTAGCTACTACATATTTTTCTACTTGATCTAATGGTGAGGATGAAGAATCCAAAGATTTCTTCTTTGGCTTGTCAGAAGAACTATTACACTATACTATGCATGCATCTAGCTTGAATAGGGTTCCTATCTGAACTCCTCTAGCCAAAACCGTAGCTCCTCTAGTCATCTTACATCCTCCACTCGAGAAGACAACTTGCACACCCTCATCATTCAATTTACTCACTGAAAGTAGGTTTCATTCTAAACTCGGCATATGCAACATACCATCAATTCCCTTCACTCTACCATCTGGGAATTGTATCCTAACTCTTCCATGGCTAGCTATCTTCAGATGAGAATCATCACTGAGATACACCTTTCTACCATCGTATTCTTCATATTTTGAGAACCAATCTCTATGTGATGTCATGTGAAAAGATGCTCCAAAATCATTTAACCACACATCTTCTGATGCTTGCATTACTAAAGTTGCAACCAATGCTTCACTGAAATAATCATTCTCCATCTCAATCCTTCCAGATGTGCTTTCCATCTTTTTCTACAGTAGGATATCAAGAAAATCACTTTTGCAAAACTCCCACTAAAACTTAGATCAACTCAAAAAACCCTTCAAACCCAACAATAGACTCAAAGTTGGCCAAGCTCTCATACCAACTGAAAGGAAATTCATGTTGTGGAAATAGTTTCGTACACTAAATCTATTAGGAGAGAGTTAAAAAAATTCTAAGCCAATTAATATTTACAAATTCATATGCACATCTAAAAACACATAAACAAATATTCAAAATAGAATAAACTCATAACACAAATATATGTGGGAAAACCCTTTTGGGAGAAAACCCACACTCCAAACACTCAACTCAATTGTATTAATTAGCAACAACAATAGTTACAATACAATCTCAAAGCTATGCTCTTCAGAAGTTTTCACACTATTACAATATTCTAGAATAATTTTGGCAACATAACAGCGTCTCTGAAAATATTCAACCTATCTCATAAAATGTGCTAAGGAACCAACATATAAATAGAGCTCAACATGAAAAGGAAGGATCCCATGGTTTCCAAAACCAACTTCAAAGCCCAAGAAGTAAGTTGTGTCAAAAAATAATAACTTGCTAATCCATGAAACGTTGCACATAGCAACTTCCAAAAGCAACAACACCTATCTCATCTATAATGTTCATCTGCCAAATACAATGTAAGTTCAAAATAGAAACTGCAATAACCAAGAATAGGTGATTTTTTTACCTCACACCACTTAACAAACATGAACTCCACCATAAATGTCAGTTGCTAAAATACAACTCCAATCCATAATAGAATTTGCAAACAAAAACTCTTTAGTCAATAAAGGAAATTTCCAAATCAATTTCCACTCCAAAATGGAAATGTATGTCAACATCTCCCCAAAAAATAGTATCTTCCAAGTGAGATCCAACTTCCAAAAAAATAGGGATTATGCCATCTCATCACCTGCCATGTAGGATGCCACCTCACAAAAGAGGTCCCACAAAGATGAATGACAGCTTAGGAAGTTAATAATTTAGGATAAAAATAATTATGCAACAATTAATTAAAAAATAATTCACCATGTTGAGACTCTAAGGTTGAGACACCTTAATCCCAACAGTTTCAATAAGTAAAATGTTCAAACTCCCTAGTAAATTGATTTTTTTGTCCAATAGCCATTTGCCACAATCCTTTAGATTAAAGTAATTGTTGTACTTTGACTTTCCATGTGTGAAAATTATGTGGAGTTAACAAGTTAATTTTATGATCCATGATGCACACACAAGGCACTTGGATTGCGCTTAGAAAACCCCCCAAAATTGTATTATATCTGAATGTAGACCCCCCTAAAAGATGCAAAACAAGAATGATGAGCTTGTGTCAAGTTTGGAAGCCAAATTGTCCATTTATAACTCATGGATATTTTTCAAAATATTAAAATAATTAGCTTTCCCAAACTATATTTTGATTACAAATTTGAAATCCTTGCAAAATTACATAAATTACAGGGTGAAAGTTATGCCTCGTCAAAAATTGCATAAATTACATTTAAATTCAGAAGTTAAAAAATAGATTAAATAAAAAATATTTAAATCATCTCAACATTAAAATTTCAATGATGGAATCAAATTCCCATCGACCATTCACAATTGAAAAAATACCCTCACATTTGCAAGCTATCACAAAACAAAAAAGGCCCCCATTGCAAGCATTGATTGTTTAACCAAATTATTGACTAGTTGCTAGTAATTATCAGTTAGCAAGCTTGTTAACTAATATGGTTAGCAATAAAAATTTATGATAATGAAATTATGTAACTATTAATAAGCGATTAATACATTCTGAGAAGTATCTATAGTCAAATAGGATTTTGGTAATATGAGAGGCATTTAAACTTTACAAACCATTAACCAAGTTTGTAGGGGCAGCGAATGATATGAATTTCCACGTGCAAGGTTTAAGATAGGCACCTTGAAAAATTATGTAGTCTGCTACAGACGTATTGCATAAAAGAGTGACACCTACAAATAAGTGCAGATATATGGTGATTGAGGCATGAAGGAGGTTGTGTGTGGATGGATGAGTCCATATGGAGAATAATGTTCGCTGAAGTATAATGTTTGCTGCCTCACACTTCTTCATGGAATTTTGGAGCAGCGAAGAGAAGCCATACCCAAATTTCCCATGTTGTCTGGTCGATGTTTCTTGGAGATTAAACTCCTCACACGTGATGATGTATTTTTTAGGTTGACTTCAGATCTATTTTGTTGCCCAAATGGAAGTCGATCAAAAGATAAGTGGAGGGCATGGAAATTGTTGGCTATGAATTAAAGATGTTGGCATCCATTATAAAGTGGGTGGTGTGATTTGGATTGATCTACAAAATATTTTTCTTTGTAATGATTTTTGGTTTTGATTGTGTGAGAATTTTTTCATCAAAGTTTCAGATCACACTCCGTGATCCATCATTAGGATGAGAGTAGAGCTAAAGGAAAGCCAATGATCATGAAGTGTGATCTGAAACGTTGATGCAAAAATTCTCACACAATCAAAGCCAAAAATCATTGCAAAGAACATTATGGATTGTGGAAACTTGATATCATTACAAAATATTTACTTTTCTCTTGAAAATAAAAAAACTCAAAATGAGTCTGTACAAGGCCTTATTACAGAGGCATGAAAGATAGAAGTCCACAACAAAGAGATGGATAAACCCTTGAATTGTAAATGATAATGATTGGAATCCTCTTGATTGAAACCCTCTATTGTGTTGAAGATTGAGTGAAAATCACATGGGAAGGTCAATGAAAAAGTGAAGGCCAATCACATTAGATTACATCATTAGATAGATATTAGATTAGATAATAATAATAAATTTAAATTAACATATAAATGTTAATTTATAAATAAATAGTTGTTCATTAATATTTAGAAATTAAATATGTTAGCTATTAGTTTTTAGGGAGTTTCTTTTCTATAAGTTAGTTTGGTATGGGAAATATAAGGCTATTAAAGCCAATTACAATCAATGTAATTATTATCTCAATGAATTCAAAAATCATTCTTATTTTATGTCTTTTATTATGTGTAACAATGGTTTTCATATCCTCATTGGATGTGATTACTCATTTTCCTTGTGGAGTAAGTTCCTTAGACTCTCGGATTTGGGGTGGGTCTTTCCAGCTCTCTAGCTAAGTTTTATGATTAGTGGAATTTCCCTTCCTACTCTCCTGTGTTGCATAGGCTCTGGGATCTTATGGCCCCACATATTGCCTAGGGACTTTGGAGAGAAAGAAAGAACATGATCTTTCAAGATTATAAACTGAAGGTTGATAGCCTTTTCATCAAGGTCTATCGAGCTATCCTGGAGAATTTTTCTTTCATTAGATTTGACTCTACTCGATGTGATCTGACTATGTGCCTTGTTGACTATGATCTTATGGTGACTTTGAATTGGAAAATCTCTTCAGTTCCTGTCATGACTCTCAAGGCTAGCACTGTGATGAGGAGGAACACAAGATTGCAGCCTCCTCTGACTGGGTGGATTAAAATTAACTTTGGTGGGGCAGCAAAGGGGAATCTCAAGCCTGTAGGATGCAGAGGGGTGTTAAGAGATAACTTTGATAGACTTCTTGGAACGATAGCACTCCCATTGGGTACACAAACTAATCATTACGCAAAGGAAGAGGATGCATTCATGAGTGTTAGATATGCAATTAGTAAGGGTTTCTACAAAGTTTGGGTGGAAGAAAATTCTATGAATATCATAAATTATTTGCATGGTATGCATCCCCTGAGTTGGAACGTTGATTAGTTAATAAAGGATATGATAATTATGTTACAATCTTGTGATGAGACCCACGTCTCTCACGTCTATCATGTTTATCAGGAAGGAAATTCTCTTGCTAATTATTTTGTCAATTTGGCTATCAACCTTAGCTAATTTCACTCATGGGAAGAGGGATCGATCATTCTCGAGAGTGCTAGAAACATATTAAGAATTGATGGCGTCGGATAAGGTGGTGCAAATTTTATGGCCTTGTACTTCTCCCCATCTAGCACACTTTGTGGGTATTTTATGGTTATCTCACTTTCTCATGGGTATCTTTCACCGGGGTTTTATGTGTTATGTTTGGGCTACCATGGGCGGCGACAAAATCCAAGTTGAGCCATGTACTCCTATGGTGATATTCAGAGAAAGAAGAAGCTCTAGAACATTCTTTTTCATGGAAATTTCATGTCATTTTTGGAGAGATTGCACAGGAATGACCTAATGCCTCAGCCAAGTTTGTCTCTTTCTGGCATAATTGCAAGCCTATGATGAAAGCACTAGAGGTGGAGGTGAATGAAGATCTCATAGCCACTTTTATGGGGATACCAACTGTGGGAAGGAAGTTTTTCAAAGACAAAAAAAGAAATGAGGAGACGATGACCCATTTTTTAAGGATGATGAGCAGAAGAATTTGGTCAAGTTGGAGAGCTGGGGATATGAGAGAACCTCTCTCAAGAAGATCTGGGCTAGGGTTGTGGAGGTTTTGATGCGGTACATGACACTGGAAGGGAGATTTAAGGCTCTTGTTGGTCACTATTTCACTCTTCTTAATCATTTTAGACATGGTTTTTTTATTTCCTTTCCCTTTTTTCTTTTATCTTCATTGGAATCCTCAGTGTATGCTCATCTGAAGAACAGGAGGGCCCCTGTCTTCCAGGAAGAGCTTATTTTTCTTATAATGGAGCATGTCTAATCTATTACCCTGGCTCTGGCCATCAAAGGCAAGAAAGATGTTTTAAGTGATTTATTAGGGTCGTCAGACTCAAACTCCTCTTTGGATGAGGAGGAGGAATGGAATGAGGGCAAGGAATATGTCTACCTTGTAGTTGTGGCTTCGGCCTTGAAGAAAAGGAATGTGGTGGGTTCTAAGAGTAACATGTCTCCAAAGAGGTTGGCCTTTTTTAGGAGTGATGATGCGGAGGTAGGGTCAAATGAGTCCTCTCCTAAGGCTATGGAAGTGGTTGTTGATAAAGGTGCTATTGGTGGGGCTCTTAAGGTTGGGACCTAGGTTAATGTTGGTTTGCTTGAAAAACCGAGAAGACTATCGAAGAGGTTGGCCAATTTGAAGAAAAATTATTCTATAGTTGTGGCCAGGGACCCCAAAGAGGCTAAGGTAGGTAAGATTCCTACTAACAAAACAATGACTGTTGAGGATTCTCAAGTTCATGACATGCCTAAGGTGTCTCTAGATAAGGAGGTTGGGGATCTGAATGTGGAGGATGAGGAAAAGAAAAATGTTAATCCACCCTTGAAGATTGATCCTCTGTCAGAGGATTTTTCTTACCTATATGAGGATGATACTTCTATGTTTGGTTTGTTGGATATGGCTAGGATTGGGGCTACAAGTACCTTCAAATTGGCTAAATGGACTTTGCAAGAATTCAATAAAATCAATATCAAGATAAGAGGCTTAAAGGAAAATATGTAGAACGTTCAGAAGGCCTCTGTGTCTGACATCCTCATTGATAGAATGGTGGAATTAGAAGGCTCACTCAATGACTTTAAGGCATTGTGCAAGGAAATATTGTAGGCCCTTGAGGCCAAGGTTGCTAGTATAAATGGTGATATCAAAAAATTGTTGTAGGTGAGCCACACCTTGGTCAAAAATAGTGTAGAAGCTTTGGAAATTCTCTTTAAGAAAATTGATCAGCTCAGAGTAGATCAACTTTTCTTCTCATAGATCATGGAGAAAGAACAAATGGATAAGGGAAAGGGAAAAAAAGTTGTGAAGGATGATAAGGTACCTGTTGGTAGAGGGTCAACCGAATGGAAGAAAGCTTTTGATGCTGAGAAAAAGGAACTATTGTATATGGTTGAAAAACATAAGAACCAGCAGATTAAGGTGGCCAAAACTCTGAGTTTCCTTAACTAGTTTCTTGTTTCTTTCTATTTATGTTGGGTGTTTGTCTCTTTTAAGTTGTTTTTCTATTATTTTGTTGGCACATGTTGTTGATTGTTGGTTGTATTTTTGTAGTTTGGCACCTATGGCACTGGTTAGTTTTTTGGTTGTTGGGTTGTTGTTGGTAGGCTCTTGAATATTTGTTGGAGCAGCATGTTGCTTCTTTTTTTGTAAAGGGTTTCGAGTCCCTTCAAAACCTATTTTTCCCATAAAATAAAAACAATGGTTTGATTTGATATTTGTCTTTGCCCTACCAATTTCACAAATATTTCTCTATCTACATATCTAATCTATGATTTTTTAAGATTAAACTTTTGTTATAGAAGGGAGTACATCTAGTTTTATTTACTACTTATCTTATGCATAAGCTTCAATTTAAACTTCCTTCTAATTCATCCATATCATCTTCTATTTTTAATTATTTACCTTTTTCTTGCTCTTTATCTGTACTAATATCTTCTAAATGTACTCCTCTTTCCTATGATGCCACCATTGAATTTAACCTATCTAGTATTCCTCTTAATATCTTTGTTTTCTTAGTCTCCTATAATGTTCCTAAAAAATATTAATGTAAATATCACTTAAATCATCTATAGATATTAATTTAAATTAGTGGCTTTGATATGTCATTGTAATATCCTCACTAATTATTTATACAAATATTACTTAAATCCTATTGATGTGTATTTTATTCACAATCAATAAATAAAATTCATGAGTGAGCTTATATCTCTTGAAAGAGAATAAAATTATGAAATAGAATTCAATTATCCCAAGGCTTCAAATGTGAAGTCTTGACTCATGGTTTGACTCAATTATTCATTGTGAAGCTATTTATACAAAGGGACTTACATTTCTAGAGTTTTAAATATGAAAATAAATCTAGAATATATTGACAAGATTCATGTATTTCACCCTAAATAAATGCTCGATGTCAAATATGATCATATTTATTCATATTGGAGTATTTTATTCAACATCATGTATTTAATATTATTATTCTTTGTTTTAGATTTCAATTTTTTAAAATGGAAAAAGATAAGGTAAGGAGATAAATAGGTCAGAGAATGTAATTTAGAAAACTATAAAAAAAAAATCAGACTAATGTTTGAACATCATATAAATATACTATGCTTAAGTAGACATTATCACAACTATACATGCATAGTGCAAAATTCTATGGAATTTTAAATTACAAAAGAGACCATAAGGTACCCAAAGAATCAAACAAATTTATGAAATTTCATAACGAGAAAACATTACAATTCAAATCACTTTACAATTTTCAATATTTTCATGATCTGAATAGGACATTCACATATTCTAACCTACTACAATTCTTAAAATATTTCCACTAATTGAAAGGAAACCAAGAAGGAAAGAAAATAATAAAAAATATTTATTGTCAATCCAATACTTTTCAATAACTCCCAATCCTTTAATCAATCAATTAATGGCCCCTTTATATGAGAAGGTGCCAAGAATTAGTGACAAATGGATAATCTTGGTTTATCTTAGATCAATGGCTCAAATTTTAAAGTTGTACAAAATTCTAACTTTAAAAGAACATTCCAAGGTATTGAGATATTCAAGGCATGCCATTTTTTGTTGGAGTAAATAAGAAATTCTCCTAATAATTAATTAATCATTATTTACTTATTAGGCCAATTTTATTTTATGCATTTAAGCCAAACTTAGGAAAGGCCTTTTTAATATTAGATTGAGTTATTTTAGGTCACATTGTCTCATAGCATAGGATGAGGATACTTTTCATGATCTAACTTAAAATATTCAACTAGGGTTTGATCTAGGATTTTCTTTTTTCCTTCACAAGGATTCACCATTCATTGTAATCATTCATTTGGGTTACTATATCAATAATTCTTAAGTTGTTGAGCAAATCTATCTTTCTTTTCTCTCTACTTGTAACAAATAATTTCTTGCAAGTTATTTCTTAGAGTTGTGGGGTTCACCATCAAATCCAACATGGTATCACAGTACATATCTATATAAATCCATACACAATTGTACAAGCCATATGCCATCACTACCATTTCTATGCAGGTGCATGTGCAAAATTCTAGTAATATTGCATAATTTTTCAACAAAAATAAACAATGGTAGGTTTTAATTTTTCCAAAAAAATAATATTTAATCTCCTAAATATAAGCATTTTCATCTTTAGATTAGATAGATAAAGGAAAGATATCAAACTATTATCGTTAGGGTTTATTTATTTATTTAAATAAATTGGTAAGTGGTGTAAATAGACAAAGATGCCACAATTATAAGTAAATTAAAGGCTGGTCCTAGGGACTAAAATCCCATGCCCAAATTTATCTCCCTTGATATATCTTTGATGAAGATCAAGGGTTTTTTTCTAGTGTACATGTCACTCATGGCTACAAGCATTTGAAATCATGTTATTTGTGTCAACAACCCTCTCCTTTTGTGATCAACCATAATCTAGGGAAGCTACACATGCTAATAGGAATTGAAAGTATTCCCCTTGTTGTATCAAATTCATTCAAGGCCATTAATTCCATCATGGGTTATACATGGTGCTAGGTAGGTTTGGTACTCAAATGGTAGGTTTATAGGAAATACATGCCCAAAGGTGGGGTTTTATGACATGCATGTACTCAAATGGTAGGGTTTTAGGAAATGCATGCCCAAATATGGGAGTTTTATGACATGCATGATTAGAAAATTCAGTTGCAAAGGGACTAATAAATCAAAATTTAGAATTTCATTCAAATGATCTTCACTTTCCATTTTGGAATTAATATCTCTAATGCTCCAAACTTATAGTTATGGGGAATAGGATGTGGTGATTCCAAGACATAAGGGAAACAAGTCCATCCACATGCTTAGGAGGGATCATAGATTGGTATTTTAAATTACTAATTGCAAGAAGGATAAAGGATTAGGATTCAAAGTTACCCAATAGTGGGAGAGGTGGGGATCAGGCTTTGGATTTTCCCAATGCTAATAGGAGTGGGAATCAAGTTTAGAGATAATTGATATAGATAGTAGTAGGGATCAAGCCTTAAAGATACCTATGTAGGAAGGATTGGGGATTAGGCTTCAAATATATTTGGTGCAAATAGGATTGGGATTGATTGAGCTCAAATTCCATGGCTATGGTTTGCATAAAAGAATAAACTTCCTTTTGGGTTATGGTGTTAATGTTTGTGTACTATGGTACCTTTAGAGTATAAGGGGTGACAATGATGGCTTGATTTCATAGTTTATCACCAGTAGCTATGAATCTTGGTTAGTCTATTAACTAGTGGTTATTACCACCTAATCTAAGAGGAGCTTCCAACCATTAGCTTATTTATGTAGGAGCCTTAAAGTCTCAATATCCACCAACTATAATGGTCCTTTAACTAGTTGTGGCTTTTATAAATAATGAGGTCATCTTCATAGTCCCCTAATTATCAACCTTGATTTTTGATATCAATGTAGTTGCAAGTGATCTCTTGACTACCAATATAGGCACAAGTAGTCTCCTAACCACTAGTATGAGCACCAAAGTCACATTAACCACCATTTTAATTTCCTATGATTTTTAAACTACTAGAGATAAATGCAAGAAAAATTATAGTACAAAAAAATGAGAAAAAAAATAAGTACTATTTTAAAATAGTATTTACATGGAAAAATCGATAAAATTATACCAAGAAAAAACCATGGGCAAAGATATTTCATAAATTATTCTCAAGAATATCACAATTACAAAAATTTCCAAAAAGTTACAAAAAAATGTGACTTCAATAGAGTATATGAAATATGAGTTGTAGAGACCTTATTGTAAGGAAGCTAAGGTAGTGGAACAACTTCCTACACTAATCTTGAGAGAAGAATAATGCAAAAAACTTATATATCTTTAATAGTTATGGAAACTTAAATAGAAATAAACAAAAATATCATGCATACCACAACACAGTGATTTACGTGGGGAAAACCCTTTCGGGAGAAAAACCCTACACTCCAAAAGCCGCCCAATATATTATTTAGTAAATCAAAAAGATTACAATATACTTGCAGAGCAAGCTTCTCACAGGAGTATCACAACTTAGAGATCAAGAGACAATACAACTACTAACAAACTCTTAGAATACACCATCTCTCTCTACCCAGTCATAATACAAAGCCCTCATAAAATAGGGTTACATTCTAGGGAAAGAAAGGCCAAAAGAAAAATCTACCATTAGATCTAAAAACCTAATAATTAACAGTTTAGATTTACAATGTATCATTTATCTAATGTATGTCGACCATTTTAGTAGTTTCCTAAAAAGGTTAACAATTTTTTTTTTACATTCATCACACTCTCCCCTCTTTTTTGCCATTATATATTACACCTATCTATGTAACTATGGAATATATATATATATATATATATATATATATATATATTCATGTATATATATATATATTCATGTATATATATATATATTCATGTATATATATATATATTCATGTATATATCCTATCAACAATAACCTTTATATAATTGCAAGGTTGAGACAAATTTTCCCAATAAATCTCCCACTTGTCGAACACCTTGCAAGAGAAATGGGAGGGAGTAAACATTATCTCTTAATTGCTAGTGGTCAAAAGGCCCATAATCTCTAAACACCATCTAAATTTTTTTGTGCTCACAGGCTTAGTTAAAGAATCAACAACATTCATCAAATTATATACCTTAACTAGTTTCACCCTGCCATCTTTGACCATATATCGAACAAAATGATATTGTACATCAATGCTCTTGGTCCTAGCATGAAATGTTGGGTTCTTGGCTAGACATATCACACTCTAACTGTCACAATAAATTGTCACTACACCTTTTATTCCAATATATGAACACAATCTCTTAATACAAATAGCCTCTTTACAAGCATGAGTAGCTTCCATATACTTTGCTTCAATAGTGGACAAAGCAACCATAGCTTGTTGCTTACTCATCCAACTAATTGCACCACCGAATAATGTAAACACATAAGCACTAGTGGATCACCTACTATCAATATCACCTACCTAGTTTGAATACACATAACAATGAATATCAATGGAAATTTCATCTTCAGTAACATTACTATGATAATACAAGGAATAATCTGAGGTACCACAAAAATATCTAAAGACTCTTTTAACTACATCCCAATGAACTCTACCTGGATTAGACATAACTGGAAAGAACTCTCACTACTTGGGAAATGTCTAGTCTAGTACAAACCATAGTGTACATCAAAATTCCAATTGCACTTTGGTAAGGCACTCTTCTCATGTCTTCCATCTCTAATGGAGATGTTGGACAATCTGAAATAGATAACTTTGTTCCAAGAGAAAGGGGAACACACAATGGTCTACAATCTTGCATGTTAAATATCTATAATATTGAATTGACATAATTTGGCCAAGCTAGAGCTTTATGTTCATTCTATCTCTTCTAATTTCCATCCCAAGAATGTTTCTAGCTACACCAAGGTCTTTCATTTCAAATTTAGCAGCAAGTTGATATTTCAGTTTTGAAATCATACCATTCCCTTTGCTAATAAATAACATATCATCAACATATAATGCAATAAATAAGAAATGATCACCATAAGTTTTATAATAAACAAAATGATATGATTTAGAATGCTCAAATCCCAAACTTAACAGATATGCATCAAATTTATAGTACCACATCCTAGGAATCTATTTTAATTCATACAAATATTTCTTTAATTTGCAAACCAATTTACTTTTACCTTTTACCACATAGTGCTCTAGCCGCGTCATATAAATATCCTCCTCCAATTCACCATTAAGGAAAGTAGTTTTTGCATCCATTTTCTCAACCTCTAAGTCGCAAGCAACAACAATAGCAAGCAAAAATCTAATGGATGTCATTTTTGCAACAAGAGATAATATCTCACCATAATCAACACCCTCAACTTGAGAGTAACCTTTTGCAACCAACCTTACTTTGTACATCTTAATACCTCCATCTGAACCAATCTTTTTCTTGAACACCCACTTGCAACCAACAAGCTTTCATCCTTTAGGCAATGGTACAAGATCCCATGTATCATTCTTTTTCAAAGATGTAATTTCTTCATCTATAGCAATCTTCTAGGATTCTACATCATTCACACCTAATGCCTCTTCTAAAGATTTGGGTTCATCCATGTTAGTATTCAAAGAAAAAATACATCTCCAATCATTAGGTGTATACCTTTCAAGTGGTTGTATATTCCTTGTAGACCTACGAATAAGTTGAGTTGGGGGTTCTTCCTCTTCTTCTGAAGATTGGAGCTAGATGAGCTCTCCTCAACTTCTTGTCTATCCTTGGGCCTCAATTCAACTTTCTTAGGTGTAGAAGGAAATTGAATCACATCTTCCTATTTACTTTGTTCTGGTTGCAATGTAATAGAAGAAGGCTTAGTTTCTCTAAAAATAACACATCTACTGTATATTACCTGTGTCACCAAAAAATGTATAGTTGGACATTTTTATGCTCACTTGAGTCTCTCTTATGGACTTTGGCTTGATTTTTCCTAGATTTAATGTTGTAATGTGGTCAATACATTCACATTAGGTCTTGGACCCTTGAGAATCATTAAGAATTCTAGGATGTATTGTAGAAGTGTTGTGAAGTCTTGTAACCAACTTTCACACTTTTCTAGGACCCTTTCATCATAATTTACTTAAATAACTCCTTTTTATCACTTATCAAGTCTTATTTCAAAGTGTTGTAAGGAGTTGTAACAAATTCTCATGCTTTTCTAGATTTATCATCACTAATTCAACTCTTTCATATGTTTAAATGACCCCTTAATGCACTTTCTGGACATACTTAAGAGTATTTTTGAGAATATTCCTGTTAAAAATTATTAAATACACTTTAATTCCCAACACCCAGTAAAATTTCCCTAATGGGACTAAGTCACCCCTTGGGGTGACTTAGTCCTACTGGGCACAAAAATCAAAATAATTTTAATTTTCTAGCAGGATTTTATTCTTACCCTTAAGGTCATCTTGTGATGTGGTATTTTTAGGAAATTTAGTAAAATAAAGTGTAAATAAAGAGTTTTCCCCTCATTTTTCATCTCCTACAATCTTCTAATTTCCATTTCATCATTCAAGAAATTTTCAAGCATTCTAAGCACTATCAAGTCATCCATTGGAGCACTTCATTGCATATCTTCATATATTTCAATATCAAGGGTTTGGTGAGTTTGTGACATTGCATGGTGTTTATTAATCATTCTCTTTCTATTTCATTTTATTATCTAGGGTTTGATTAACAAATTGGGGTTTGACCAAGGAAAATCCCTATACTCTAACCCTTAACCCTTTTTCACCTCTTTGCATGTGTGCCTATAGATCTTATATGTAGATTTGTTAAAGAGGAAAGTGTCAAAAAGGTTTTTCAATCTGTCAAAGTCATCAAAGTCAAAAAATCCCTAATTTAAGCTTGGAGACCTCTTTCAGCCTGTTTTTTATAGAATATGAACCAGAAACTTGTCAGGAAAGGAAGTGCAAACATAAAGCTACAAAATCCTACCCCAAATTTCTCAAGATTCCCAAGTGGACTAAGTCACCATTTGTGGTGAATTATTCCCACTACCAGGCATGCAAAGTGGTTTCTACATTTTTTGATACCCATTTGGCAGAAACTTGTTCTGACAGATTTTCCCTGAAACTGGACCATCGTCCAACTTGGCACAAGTGTCCCAATCAATTGTTCTAGTAAATTCTATAGTATTTTAGAGCCTCTTTGCATTATACTTCATATTCTAGGTGCACGTATCTAGTCTTGTTTAATTATGTTATTGTTTATTTGCATTGTTAGGTGTTTTTGCATACATCCCCATGTTTTCAAACAATTTGCATATCTTAGGTTTTGCATTAGTAATCACCTTTATTTTTCAATTTATTTCATTTAGACATCATATTTAGGCATATTACATCCATACTTTCATTAATCTTGAGTGTATACATTACGCATTTTGGGTCCATTTCTCTCTTTTTAGGTGAAAAACCCTACAAGAGTTAGAGAACCCTTGGATACCAAAATTGGTGTCCACATTACCTTTGTGCAACAGGTTCCCAAAGCTTGTATCCTTTCACACAATAATTATATCTGATGAAGGTACATTTCACATGATCCTTGTTCTCCAACTTTGTTTGCTTCTCCTTTGGCACATGTGCATATGCCTCACAATCAAAAACTCTAAGATGTCTTAAAATGAAGGATTGCAACCCAACCATGCCTATATAGGAATCTTATCAACAAGAGCATATGTAGGAGATCTATTAATCAGGTAATAGGAAATGGCAACAACTTCAGACCAAAACCTTTGTCCTAGGCCAACACCATTCAACATACTCCTAGCCTTCTCCATCAATCTCCTGTTCATTCTTTCTACAACTCCATTTTGTTATGGAGAATATATAGTTGTCTTTTGTCTATGAATACCACAATCTTTACAAAATCTATTAAAATCATTACAGAAAAATTTAGTTCCATTATCATTCCTCAAAAAATTTATTTTTTTTCCAGTCTACAACTCAACCATTGCTTTAAATTCTTTAAATAGACCGAAAACTTCTTATTTACTCTTTAGAAAATATACCCATGTCCTTATACTATAATCATCAATAAATGAAACATAATATGTGGATTTACCAATTGAAGGAACATATATAGGACCAAACACATCAAAATGAATAAGATCCAATACACCAAATAATTTATGAGAACTCAAATAAAACTAAGGGTAAGTGCACCAAGATGGTTCCCAAAAAGGGGGCTTAAGTGGCCACTTTTTTTTCTGAAATCAGGAAATACTAACCTTGGACATGAAATTGAGGATACTTACACTCAAAATTTTGAGATGGAACAAAAAGAAGGGTTCAAGTGCTCTAAGTCTACTTTATAAACTACTAATTTATTTTGAAAATGGTTGAGATTAAGAGGTTCAAACAAGTGACGTACACAAATTGGTGTTGTTTTTGTTAGAAAAACATAACATAGCAACTCGTGTACAACCCTCGTACGATAAAAAAAAAATTAGTATTTTAAAATCACTATAAGAAGTTAGCTAACAATATGTAGTTGATGCATGATTTTTCTAATAATTTTTAAATGAATATTTTATTTTGTACTAATTTTTTGAAGTGGACACTTCCTAAAAAATAGAATTTTGGCCATGGTACCCCTACAAATTTTGGAAACTAATTGAAATTTTAAAAAAAAAAATGCAGAATTGAGTCTAGTTTCTAAAAATGTAATTTATTTGAAATTTCAATGAATGGTTAATTTATAACGAAAAAACACCAAACACTCCATTTTTCCAAAAAAGAGATATACAAACATTGTAAGAAAGTGAAAAAAATTACATTATTGGATAGCTAAGAGAGAACCTAACATTACCCAAATGTTTGATTTGTTTGATATTGAACCAAGTGCAATCTTGATGGTGAGGAAAAACCTGAATATGTGAAATATTGTAGAAATTGCAAAAACACATCACTGGTTGTTGGGAATTCCCTCCAAGCCTTTGGGTTGGTATTCCAAGGAAAATACCAATCCCAAGGCTTGGGGATTCGTAAAGCAAGATATAACATGAGTGTGTTATAACATGCTCACGTTATATATGAGTTTTGACATGGTTTTTTTGTTGGTGGGGAGCATGTCTAGTAAGACATAACACGAGCGCAGTATAACACACTCGCGTTATGTCTTTCTTTATGTTAAATGCATATTGAATGTATGCTTATATATTTTAATGTTTGTATGCACACGTATGCTTATATGTCATGCATGTATGTACGTATGTATGTATGCATGTATGTATTCCTCTATATATCAATGCATGTATATTGTATGTATGCCTACTTGTATGTAAGATTGTATATGCATGCATGTGTACATGTATGCTTGTATGTATGTAGGATTGTATGTACATATGTATTATTCTTGTATGTATGTATTTATGTATGTCTTTAGAGGGAGGGAGAATTTTAAGAGAGAGAGAGATATATATAGAGTTGTCTAGGTAGGGTGGGAGAGGGAGAGGGAGAGGGAGAGGGAGAGAGAGAGAGAGAGAGAGAGAGTCTAGAGAGAGGGAGAGGGGGTGGAAGTGAGAGTTTAAGAGAGAGGCAGTGGGAGAGAAGGGTTTGGAGTGAGAGGGACTTAGCTAGGTAGGGTGGGAGGGATAAAGGGAGAGAGAGAGGGGGGGTGGGAGAGAAAAAATTGAGAGAGAAGGAGAGAGAGGGGGGAGAGAGAGAGATGGAGAGAAAGAGAGAATTATGTAGGTGGGGTGCCAAAGGGAGACACTTGATAGTGTGAGGGGGGCGAGAGGGATAAATGGATAAAGTGAGAGTTTAAGAGAGATGAAGTGGGAGAGAGGGGGTTGGAATGAGAGGAAATTATCTAGGTAGGGTAGGAGGGATAAAGGGAGTGAGAGAGAGGGGGGGTTGGGAGACAGAGAATTGAGAGAGAGGGAGAGAGGGGGGGGAGAGAGAAATAGAGAGAAAGAGAGAGTTATGTAGGTAGGGTGCAAAGGGAGAGACTTGAAAGTGTGAGGGGGGTGAGGGGGAGAGACTTGAGAGATAGGTAGTGAGAGGGAGTGTGAGGGATAGAGTGGGAGAGAGAGGGAGTGTAAGTGAGAGACCTAAGAGAGGGAGAGGTTGTGGGAGGGAGTGACCTAATAGAGGGAGATAAAGAGGGGGGTGGAGTGAGAGGGACTTATCTAGGTAGGGTGGGAGGGATAGATAAAGGGGGGAGAGAGAGAGAGAGAGAGTTACCTAGGTAGGTTGCCAGAGGGAGAGACATGAGAGAGAGAGGGGGTGGGAGGGAGAGGCATGAGAGATAGGGAGAGAGAGGCAGTGGGAGAGAGTGGGAGGGAGATAGAGGAGGAGATAGAGATAGATAGATAGAGGGGAAGCGATAGGGGTGGTAGGGATTGATTAAGAAAGAGTTAAGAAAAAAGAGGGAGAGGGTAGATAGGGACAATTAGAGATGGTAGGAGAGAGGGAGGGAGGGAGAGGTGAGATGTATAGATAGAGAGAAAGTGATAGGGGTTAAGGGTTGAGGGTTGAGGGTTGAGGGATTAGTGTGGAGAACCTATAGGGTTGATGGTTTCTGAGGGTATTAGGGTTTAAGGTTGAGGGTTGAGGGATTAGGGTTCGATGGTAGAGATTATTAGGTTGAGAGTATAGGGTAGAAGGTTTAAGGGTTTAAGGTTAAAGGGTTTAGGGTTAAGGAGTTTAGGGTAGAGGTGCAGAGAGGTTTAGGGTATAGGTTTGAGGGTATATAGTTGAAGGATTAGGTTGAGGGTCCAATGTAAAGGGTAGAGGTATAGGGTTGGTGGTTTAGGGTTTAAGGATTGAGGGTTGAAAGGATTGAGGGTTGACAATTGAGGGTTGAGGGTTTAATTTATCAGGTAGAGGGTAGAGGGTTTAAGGGTTTAGGGTTTAAGGGTCAAGGGTTGATGGTTTAGGGTTGAGGGGTGAGGGTATAGGGTATAGGGTTGAGGGTCCAATGTATAGGGTTGAGGGTATAGGGGTTGAGGGATTAGGGTTTAAGGGTTGAGGGTAGAGGGTTGAGGGTTTAGGGATTAGGGTAGGGAGTTTCCTTGGATTTAAGGGTATAAGGGTTGAGGGATTAGTGGTGAGGGATTAGGGTTTAGGGTAGAAGTTATTGGATTGAGGGTAGAGGGTAGAGAGTAGAGGGTTTAAGGGTTTAAGGGTTTAGGGTTTAGGGTTGAGGGATTAGGGTAGAGAGGGAGGGATGGATGGATAGAGAGAAGGAGGTGAGAGGAGGGAGGGACATAGATATATGAGGGTTAAGGATCCAATTTATAGGGTAGAGGGTTGAGAATAGAGGGTATAGGGTTGACAACCTGTGGGGTTGATGGATCAAGGTATAGGGTTGAGGGATTAGGTTTGAGGGTACATATGGTTGAAGGATTGGAGTTAAGAGTACAATGTATAGGGTAAAGGGTATCAAGGTTGATGGTTTAGGGTTTTAGGGTTGAGGATTAAGGGATAAGGGTTGAGGGTTGAGAATTGTGTTAGAAACCAAGAACAGATTTAGATTTACAAACCAGAATTTCCTTCCACATAAGAGAAAAATAGAAAAAGCATAGAGCTTGCAAAAGGATGTGCAACATAATATTATTTAGGAATTACAAATTACAAGATATGATTTTCTTTATAAAAGCAAAGATGCATAACCCTAATCTTATCCTGAGCAACAAGATAGCTCAATAAGATAATGATGAGAATTAATTAACCTAAGAATTGAATATTATGTAAGTAAAGTTATGCAAGTGTAATTAAATATTAATTACACCAACACCCCCCATAAGTGCAACTTAGGGAGACTAAAAAAGCATTCACCTAAAACTAAGATGAATGCAAGAAATCATGAATGAGTCCTGGCAACAAGGGTTGATCAAGTACCCAAGTACAAATGTAATGAGGTAGAGAAGGAAAATCTAGTGGGGCAAAACCCCCTATAATGAGATGACTGCTGCAAAGAAGCACTGGAAGGACACTATGGAGTAACACTAGAACTATAATCTAAAAAGCAAGGAAAGATACTTATGTCTACAAGAAACCAAAAATAGAATCATAATAATGTGACAACAGACCTGATGCCACGAAACACTGGAAAACTCACAAACTGGAAAAACCCTAGAATCTATGAAGCAACAATGGATGAGATGATGACAGAATCTGGAAACCTTGTATCTCGATGTCGATGCCAAACTGTGACTAAAACTCTTCCATGTGAAGGAGTACCAAGAAGACTCTGGAACATTAACCATAAAAACATGGCCCTTAAACTAAGAAGGATCTGAACCAATGTGGATCAAGAAACATAATCTCTCAACTGAAGTGTGAACCGATGAAACTGATATGTGTCAAGCTAGAGAAAAAATGTGGCCAAAATAAACTAAGAAACCAAATAACCCATGCGATTTGCCATCAAAACAAAATGGATATGGAGATCAAAGTGCATGCACACTCTAATCATATTTATAATGCAAGAAACCCCCCTAATGGAACTTTATCTAAGTTCATTTATTACAATAACCCAACGATTGTAAAATAAGAGAATGTTAAATATGCATAAACAAAAAATAAGATGATGTGGTACTGAAATGAAGTGCAAATATTCAAGTTTCACCTTTCCAACTACCAAAACATCCAAGTAATCTCCAAAACACCCATCGGGATAAATCTGGAATAACAATAAACTTGGGATAGATACAGAAAAAAGTGCCTGGACATCAAAATAGAGCTCCTCAATACCTTTTCAACGCTACAAAGAAGACAAAAATCGTAGATCGTGGAAAAAAGTTATGAGCTCAGAAGCCAAAAATGAACATCTAACCTCAAACAGCAATAAATGTAGATAGAAAAATATTGACAAATAAACTACATCACTGGAAAGTGCTCAGAACCAGCTTTCTGGTGATATCTCATTTGCTTGATTTTGATACTGTATGCCAAAGTTATGCCAAAAAGAAAAAAAGTGCTCCTTTAGGGAAAATTAGGGCTAGGAGGGGAAAAGAAGGTTGTACAGCCGATGATGTCATGCTGATGTCAACACTTCATGGGAAAAAAATTGATGGCCATATGGCTGTTGGAGCAAAAAAAGCCCCCCTTTTCGGGAAAAATTTTTGGCAATCGGTATATGGTAGAGCTTGCCAGAATATTCCATGTTCACCTGCCAGAATATGCTCTACCAAAGGAATATTCCCTGGCTAAGCTAGACAGTGCACTGGCTCCTAGTCTTCAATAAGACCAACTGCTAGCTGAATGGGCCCGGCGGGGGCTGAGCTCTAGTAGGTGGCGACTAGGCGGGTGCCACTGCTAGCATTGGTGGATCAGTGGCCGCCCAACAGCGAAGCCTTTTTATATTAGAGGCACCAGCACAAAAACCAAAAAACACATGTTTTTAAAAAAATGATTCTTGTGCATCGAACTACGTGTTGGGGAGGCCGTACGGCTGCCCAGGCAAATTTTTTTTGCCTTCTAGACCAACTTCACCAAAATTGACTAAACGAAAGGCAATCTTAGGGTTTTTGGCTACTATGAATGCAATGGTGACCTTTGTTTGTGCTCAAACTGCTTTGAAAAATTGGATACCCCCAGAACTTGCAAAAAATATCCCATCTTGAAACCCTCATGGATCTGGAAAATGATGACCAAATCTACAAAACAAAAGTCAATCCTGACTTTTCTAGCACTATGAATCCAACGGTGAAGCCCAATCTGATATAAAATGCCTCATAGATGAAATCAAGGAATGATACCCTCGAGGAATCCCGATCGAACTCTACAATGATTTTCTCAAAAATTTGAGAAGGGGCTGCAAATCAAGGCTCTAATACCATGTTAGAAACTAAGATCAAATTTGTAAACCAGAATATCCTTCCATGGAAGAGAAAAACAGAAAAAGCAGAGAGGTTGCAAAGGATGTGCAACATAATATTATTCAGGAATTACAAATTACAAGATATTATTTTCTTTATAAAATCAAAGATGCATAATCCTAATCTTATCTTGAGCAACAAGATAGCTCAATAAGATAATGATGAGAATTAATTAACCTAGGAATTAAATATTACCTAAGTAAATTTATGCAAGTGTAATTAAATATTAATTACACCAACAAATTGAGGGTTGGGTGTTTAATGTATAGGGTAGAGGGTAGAGGGTAGAGGGTAGAGGGTTTAAGGGTTGAGGGTTGAGGGTTTAAGGTTGAGGGTAGAGGATTGATGGTATAGGGTTGGGGGATTAGGGTTGAGGGTGCATTGTATAGGGTAGATGGTATAGAGGTTGAGGGATTAAGGGTCAAGAGGTTTGAGGGTTTATGGTTTAGTGTTGAGTGTTGAGTGTTTAAGGGTTTATAGGGTAGAGGATAAATGGTAGAGGGTTAAGAGTTGAGGGTTTAAGGCTAAGGTTAGAGGATTGAGGGTATAGGGTTGGAGGATTAGGGTCAAGGGTCCAATGTATAGGATAGAGTTTATAGGGGTTGAGGGATATGGGTTTAAGGGTTGAGGGATTAGGGGTAAAGAGGATTGAGGGATTAAGGGTTTAAGGGTTCAAGGATTAGGGTAGAGGGTAGAGGGTGTAGGGTTTAAGGGTTTAGGGTTTAAGGGTTGAGGGTGTAGGATTTAGGTTTGAGTGTTCAAGGGTTTATAGGGTAGAGGATAGTGGCTAGAGGGTTTAATTTTTGATGATTTAAGGTTGAGGGTAGATGATTGAGGGTATAGGGTTGGGAGATTAGGGTCGAGGGTCCAATGTATAGTGTAGAGTGTATAGGGGTTGATGGATTATGGTTTAAGGGTTGAGGGATTATGGTAGAGAGTTTACTAAGTGGGTTTAAGGGTTTAAGGGTTCAGGGATTAGGGTTGAGGGTAGATGGTAGAGGATTAAGGGTAGAAGGTAGAGGGTTTAAGGGTTTAGGGTTTAAGAGTTGAGGGTTTAGGGCATAAGGTTGAGTGTTTAAGGGTTTATAGGGTAGAGGGTAGTGGGTAGAGGTTTTAAAGGTTGAGGGTTTAAGGTTGAGGGTAGAGGATTAAGGGTATAGGGTTGGGAGATTAGGGTCAAGGGTCCAATGTATAGGGTAGAGGGTATAGGGGTTGAGGGATTAGGGTTTAAGGGTTCAGGGATTAAGGGTCAAAAGTGTTGAGGGATTAGGGTAGAGAGTTGACTAAGTGGGTTTAAGGGTTTAAGGGTTCAGGGATTAGGGTTGAGGGTAGAGGGTAGAGGATTGAGGGTAAAGGGTAGAGGTTTTAAGGGTTTATGGTTTAAGGGTTGTGGTTTTAAGGTTTAGGGTTGATTTTTTAAGTGTTTATAGGGTAGAGGGTAGTGGGTAGAGGGTTTAAGGGTTGACGGTTTAAGGTTGAGGGTAGAGGATTGAGGGTATAGGGTTGGGGGATTAGGGTTGAGGGTCCAATGTATAGGGTAGAGGGTATAGGGGTTGAGGGATTAGGGTTTAAGGGTTGAGGGATTAAGGGTCAAGAGGGTTGAGGGATTAGGGTAGAGAGTTTACTAAGTGGTTTTAAGGGTTTAAGGGTTTAGGGATTAGGGTTGAGGGTTGAGGGTAGAGGATTGAGGGTAGAGGGTAGAGGGTTTAAGAGTTTAGGGTTTAAGAGTTGAGGGTTTAGGGCTTAGGGTTGAGTGTTTAAGGGATTATAGGGTAGAGGGTAGTGGGTAGAGGGTTTAATGGTTGATGATTTAAGGTTGAGGGTAGAGGATTGAGGGTAAAGGTTTGGGGGATTAGATTCGAGGGTCTAATTTATAGGGTAGAGGGTAAAGGGATTGAGGGATTAGGGTAGAGGGTATAGGATTGAGGGTATAGGACTAGGGGATTAGGGTTTAAGGGTTGAGGTATTAAGGGTTAAGAGTGTTAGGGATTAGGGTAGAGAGTTTACTATGTAGGTTTAAGGGTTCATGGATTATGGTTGAGGGTAGAGGGTAGGGGGTAGAGTGTTTAAGGGTTGAGGGTTTAGGGTTGAGTGTTTAAGGGTTTATAGGGTAAAGGGTAGTGGGTAGAGGGTTTAAGGGTTGGCAGTTTAAGGTTGAGGGTAGAGGATTTAGGGTATAGGTTTGGGGGATTAGGGCTAAGGGTCTAATGTATAGGGTAGAGGGTATAGGATTGAGGGTATAGGGTTGGGGGATTAAGGGGATTAAGGTTTAAGGGTTGAGGGATTAAGGGTCGAGAGGGTTGAGGGATTAGATTAGAGAGTTTACTATGTGGGTTTAAGGATTTAAGGGTTCAAGGATTAGGTTTGAGGGTTGAGGGTAGAGGGTAAAGGATTGAGGGTAGAGGGTAGAGGGTTTAAGGTTTTAGGGTTTAAGGGTTGAGGGTTTAGGGTTGAGTTTTTAAGGGTTTATAGGGTAGAGGGTGTAGGGGTTAAGGGTAGAGGATAGAGGGTATATGGGAGAGAGATAGAAGGATTGAGTGAGTGAGAGAGAGGTATTTGAGAGAGGAAGATGGTATAGGGGTTGAGAGATGAGAGAGAGAGAGAGGGAGAGAGTGAGTGGAGGGAGAGAGACGGATGATGATGATGAGAGACCGATGGGCGAGATGATGATGATATTGAACGACGATGATATTTATTTGTTATTTATTTATTTATTACATGGTCAGCGATATTTATTTAACCGACATATCGATGATGTGCTGGCGATGATGACATCAGATAAGCACAAACTACCACAAGCAGACTCTGCAGATCAAAACTGAGGTCTGAAAATCCATAACAGGCCACGCAATATTAAAACACAAGATGCATTTATTTATTTATTTATGACTGCGGTCGATGGAAGATGCTGGCGACGACCATATGCACCATTGACCTGCTATTATCGCATATTTATTTATTTACGATGATCAGTACGCTACAATAAAGATACAAGATGCATGATGGCTGCAAGCGATGACGATAAAGCGATGATGAACATTGTCCATTAGCGTGATCGAGAGCATGTGATGGCTAATATACCGACATAAAGAGAGAGAGTGGTGGATCTTGGAGAGGAGGAGAGAGGAGAGATGAGTGAGTTGAGAAAGAGAAAGATCAAGGAGAGGGAGGAGTGAGAGAGGACAAAAGAGGGAGTGGAGGAGGAGGAGAGGAGAGGAGAGAGGGAAGGGGGAGAGGACCAAGAGAGAAGAGAGAAGGAGGAGAGATAGAGGATGAAGATAAGGAAACAGTGGAGGGGAGGGGTGGAAGGGTGGAGGGAAGGACGAAAGAGAGAGAGAGAGAGGTGGGGAGGGGAGACAGAACTAGGGTTTGGCTGGCTGAGGGTATGGCGGGTTAAGGCAGAGGAGGGAGAGATAGATCAAGGAGTGATGAGTGAGAGATAGGGAGTTGAGCGAGGGAGAGGGTATAGGGGTTGAGAAATGAGGGAAAGACTCGAGAGAGAGGGAGGGAGGGAGTGGGAGAGAGATAGAGGGTAGAGGGTAGAGGGGAGAGAGAATTAGGGTTTAAGGGTAGAGGGAAGAGAGATATAATTAGGGTATATAGGGTATAGAGAAAGAGAGAAAATAAATCTATTAAAAAATCAACTTTCTCATAACATGAGTGTGTTTTGAAGAAGTAGAGATATGGCCATTTTATGAAGAAATAACATGCTTGCATGTGTTATAATACGTGCACGTTATAACGTGAGCACATTTTTTGTTGCACTAAAAATGGTTTTGCACATGCTCCAACAAAAAGTAGCTTTTTGATGATGTGAAGTTTGCATGCATTTTTTTCACATTCCACCACCCTTTTCATGATCTTTCTACCAACTTTGCATGAAATAACAAAGTTTTCACAATGAAAGACATAAAATATCAATTCAATTTTGAATTCCATTGAAAATTGATATACAATTAAAGTTTGGAGGGGAACAAGCTTTTGAAAAATTCAAATTGTTAAGGAGTTTGAATAAAGAAGAAGCTAAGGCTACATAATTAGGTTGAACTCCTCCATTTGAAACTCTGGTTTTTTAGGTATGTGAAGTATTTACACATTTTCTTTCATTCTATTATGGCTTTCTTTCATTTTTGTTATTTTGCATATTCCATATTGATCATTGTTTGTTTGTCATTATAACCTTAGGTTTTCAATGCACATTTTAAATTACAAAATTCTATACACTGCCAATTACATTTTTAAACCACATCTCTTTGAGGCATTTTGTTATTTAACAATTGACTTACCTTGTGTATGCTTCCACATTTTGTATACACATATATATAACATACATTTTAAGGAAGAAAAATAAAACATCATTTCTCAATCCTTTATTATGGATGTGCATACCACTCTCCAAAGATTTCATTGAGGTATTTTGTCAAACAAATATACCAACCAGCTCATTGCCTTGTCTATGCTACCAAATTTTCCATACATGTCTCTAAAAAATTGGAATATACTTCTCCCACATTGATAGATCTTAGAAAATATTTTTGTTTTCATCTCTATTTCTAAATTTACCTCATCACTAAACCCACCTCATCACTTTTATTTGTGATATATTTTAAATCTTTCCTTGATTAGTCTACCTACAAGGGATTCTATCCCTTCTCTCCACTGTTAGAAGACTCTTTATTGAAGGCTAAGTTAGCAACATTAGTAAAGGTGAAACCTATCTTGCAATCATGGCTCAAAATGGAAGCATGGACAAAGAATTTGAATTGTGATGCAACTAGGGGAGTTCGTGCAACACAATTGAACACAAAAAATCAACCAACAACAACAATTCACAATACACAATTCTCAAAACTCTTCACTTTTCACCAAATTAGCACTCTTCCTTGTACCATTGCCAACTCATTCAACTAGGTATTTCTTCTTGATAAGATTATTTTTAGACCAAGAATTAAACCATTTCAATGAACCTTCAGGGTACACACTCACATGCCAACAAACCACTGTTGGTTACTTTGTAACAACTTTCTCAAATCAGGCTTTCTATGCCAACTAGGCCTCAAATTAGGACACTTTAGTAGAGAAACTTATCTTGAAACTTGACCAAAATCTCCAAACACATGTGGACATTAATTTATATGTATTCAAACCAAATAATTCACAATTAGTTCTTAGAAATTCATCCACCAAGATGTCAAAACCAAAAACCCTATTTTTAAGCCAAATAACCTAGGGCTTATTGAAAAACACACTTTCCAACCTTATCAAAACATACCACCACCAAAAACAAGTCTAAAATGTCCTACACAAACTTAATTCAATAAGAAAAAATGCTTCCCTAACACAATACTCACTTTAGCATGTCAAAACCTCTCAGATTCACATGGAAAACACCAAATTTCACTCTAGGGCTTCATGCCTAACTCAACTCTTGACCTCCCCTATCCTTACTCAACATTCCCACACCTTTTTAGTGATGTTGCAAACCCAATCCTTGAGTTAGAGTGGCCACAGTGAGAGGAATGGATCAATACACCATTTTAAATTACTTTCAAACCTTAAAACTATGTGTTTGAACCGGTCTCATAAATGGTTGAGATGGTATGGGCAGCATATGCCTCATATAAATGGGGTGTCATGGTGATTATATCATTATGACAACCCATTTTTATGAGGCATACGTTTCCCCTACCTTCTCAACCCTACCGCATTGGCAAGCTAGTGGAGTATTGGCAAGGTAGCTCACTCACTAGCTTGCCAATATAGTAGGGTTGAGAAGGTAGGGGAAGTGTATGCCTCATAGAAATGGGGTGTCGTAGTGATGTAACTAGCCTACCAATGTGGTAGGGTTGAGAAGGTAGGTGCCACATATGCCTCTTAGAAATGGGGTGTCATGGTGATGTACATCTAGTTACTAATGCAGTAGGGGTACATCACCATGACACCCCATTTCTATGAGGCATATGCTACCCCTACCTTCTCAACCCTACCACATTGGCAAGCTAGTGAGTGAGCTAGCTTTCCAATGCTCCATTAGCTTGTTAATAGGGTAGGGTTAGAAGGTAGGGGTAGTGTGATAGTAACCTAGCTGGTGAAGACCCCAACCAACTCAAAATGATTAGACTGAAACAACAAACCAACCCCTTAAGCACTATACACTCAACTTATCCCAAAAACACACCTAAAGGCTTGTAGCCCTCCAACACTAATTTTTCTCAATATATTTTAGATAAGGACGTAAAAAGATCTAAAAAACATCATCTAAGACACACTTCAAATCCTAACACAACATACCAAAAGGTTTCAAGAGGTTTCTTTGCAACAATATTGAAAACCAATAGGCTACCCTGCCTTCTAGGCCACCAAATAGCCCTCTTTTACAAAGGAGGTACCTCCAAAACACTTTGTTTTCACCAAATATCAACTAATAGTCATTAATTGTGTTACAAAACAACAAATCCAACCATTATTTCTTAGAGCCTTGACCTCTAAAATGTTGTACCACCAAACCCTCAACTTTCATGCAAATAACCTATGGTTTATTGAAAATCTTGACAACTGGGCTTACTAGACCTCACCAATACCAACAACACTTAAAAAATTCCTTGCAAAAACTCAAACAACCATTACATGGAAGGTTTATTCAACATATCATCAAAACCCTTCTTTAACAGCCCATTTACACAAGGAAAACAATTTAATTCTACCTATCTTGTAATCATGGTATGCCCCTGCACCACCTTTGTCTATGCTAGAAATACTCTAGTACAAGATGATTGTAAGTATCTTTTATGAAGCCTTGAATGAAATATGTTTCATTTATTTGAATGGAAAAATACTTTAGGAAATAATATTTGTCTCATTAAGAACATTTTGTTTTCACAGTCCATGATAGTTAGTATGTAGATTTCTGGAAAAAACTGTGTGCAGATTTTTGGATCTACAATCATCTGGCATGCTAATTTGTCTCATTACCATGCTAGAGGTAAAATTATCTGGCATGCTAAAGAAATGAAGAAGGAATAACCTAACAGATGAAGAGTATGAAACATTCAAAGAAAAAGAGAGAGAACAAGTGGTAGCATATCATGAAAAGAAGAAATTGGGTACTATTGACAAAAACAATCCAACTGAAGAGGAATCTCAACCATCAAAAATAGAACAATATTTGGTAGGACAAAGGGCACAAATGTGAAAGCATCGTGTTAAGATAGATTTGGATACTGTAGTTGGAGACACACCCTCTATGGAAAGTGAATATGAAGGGACACCATTAAGCACAAGAGAATATGGAGGGACATCAGCTACCACAAGTGAATATGGAGGGACACAATCTATCACAAGTGAATATGGTTGGACACCATCCAACCCATCTCAAGCTGAGAGTACATCATCACTTAGATTTGACAAAGAAGGTATGCCATCATCCCCATGAGAACCTCAAGGTATGTCTTCTACTCCACCCTCAATTGAAGGTACATAAGCTAGCCCACCTCAATTAAATATTGATGAAATTCCTAATGTTGAGATGTATGTACCTAGAAGAACACCACCTAGAATTTTACATAGAAAGCCAAAGTATTTGTTTAATATTAATGAGTATATTTTGCAGCACATGGAAGGTAAGATTCCAGCACGCAGTTGTAGAAGATATGCTAATAAGATTTGGAAATTCAACTTTGAAAGGCTAAATGAGACCACAAGATGTCAACAATTTGTTGAGATGATGTGTGGTATAAAGTATAGAGACATCATGAAGACTCTTAGGTTGAGAACATTGAATGCATCGAGTGAAAATACTATTGTGAATAATCCAATGGATGCATATGAGAGTGTGGGTAATACCTCAAGCTCAAAGGATAGTAATGTCACATGACATGTCATTACATCAACTTTGGTAAGTAGTCAAACAAAGAGAGCTCATCTCATTAGAAATATAAGTGAACAAATGAGAATTAGTAGAAAAACTTTATCAAAAGTTGTTCAAAGGCAGCAAATAATTGAGGGAACCAATTCAAATGAATTATGGGAATTCTCAGGGAGACTGCCACAAAAAGATAAAAATGTTGTTGAAGCATTGAAAACACTAATTCAAGAGTATTGGAAGAATAACAGAAGACCATCTCTGAATCAAAGGGATGTCATAAGAAGGAGAATTGGTAGTCAGAACCATGAGCCCAAACCCAATTTGTTCATAAATTTCAAATGGATTATCCTCAAATTAGCATTTTTCAAAGATTTTTTGAAATGCTTAAACCTTTTTATGTCAAGATAAATCACACATGAACTACTTGTTGTTGTAGACTACATATTGAATTCTCTAACCATTATGATGTTTATCATTCTATATGTTGTGATTTTCATACTAATGATGTTTTACAAGATTGTGGCATAGAAGCCCCGTCAAAATCTTCAAGAGAGTTCTTATCAAAAAAATTATGTGAAATAGAGGATGGCCATATATTCTATAGGACATCATGCTTGGATGGTTCATGCCAGCATTGTAGTGTCTTGCAATGTATGCCAATATGTCAACATATGGAAAGCACATATGAGGTGGGACATAAACTAGTAGAGTTTGAGAAGTATAAAACTATGGCATACACTACAAAATATGGCTCTCAAGCAAAAAGGTGTGATTTGTTTATTCAGAAGATTCAGGTGTATCAGTTTATGTCCATGTTTCATGACAATATAGTGTATGATTATGCAAGGCATACCCATAGATCTCGATGGTTGGACACGCAATTCAAGCTATGCAAAGATGCCTTTCCAGTTGGTAGCATAGGATCAGTGGTTGAATTTGTAAAGAAATACACTCTATAGCAACAACGTGAGGTGTAGTCATAGTATTACAACTCCACACAAGTTTTGATATTTGTGCAAATAGCATTCATTCATGTAGCTAATAGTATAGAGGACCAAAGAAAGGTATTGAGGGAGTATCACTTTTATATTAGAGATGATCATACACATTCTCCAAAGTTTGTGCAAGGTTGCTTCCAGATGTTTTATAGTGATTTGGCTAAGAGGGGCATAGCATACGGTCTGCATATAATATAGTCAAATAACTGTGTAGCACAGTTCAAGAACTCATGCATGTTCTAATGGTTGAGCAGGATGCATGTCATTATAGGTGTACAACATATGTGGAAATTTTGTGAGGTCAGGCATGGAAAGGGGGAGCATGATGGTGTAGGAGCATACATGAAAAGAGCATTAGCATGAGAAGAGTTAAAGTATAAAGAGAGTGCAAAGTTGATAGATGTAAGATCAATTGTTGAGTGATGTAATGCTTTGATGGGTCTAGGTAATTAAGGTATGTCTTCAATTCATATATATTTTTGGTTGATGGATGATACTAACATTGCACCATATGAGGATTGTTGTACACTAATAGGATTGAGTGAGCTACACTCTTTCCTTAGCACAAATGTAGGTTCATGGAGTATCAATACATAGAAGATGGCATGCTTTTGTTTTTCATGTACAATGCAAGCCTAGAATGATTGTGAGTCAGGGGAGTGGGTTGACAAATGGTTGACAAGTTATCTTAGCCCACTTCACACGTATCGACCTCTAATAGCATTGGAACTAACACAGATGAAATCATCTATCAAATTTGACCATGTATCATATCTAGTTCAACGAGGTAATATATTCTCTTGCTTAATTTTTGAAATTCCATATTGTTATATTACTTTGTAGTGTATTCGTAATGTTGACTAATTTCAAGATATTTGTTGCACATATCAATGAAAGGAAATTTTATGCAGTTATTGTATATGAATACAACGAAGAGGGAACGAACTATTACTTGTGTCATTGTGTTGAGGCCAAAAAGAAATTGGACGCCCTAGTTATAGATGGAGAAAAAATTGAATACCCTATAGGCTCAATTATTGTAAGTGGAGCATGGCTTAGAAGGTACCCACATAAGAGTGTTAAACATTGGTTGTTTGAGGACTTTGACACACATCATAAGATTCTTCATTACTCAAACCTTTTCATGGCATCCAATGTTCATTTGACCAAATATGGGGGTAGACCTTTGAACAAGGTCTTGTGGAAGCTCCATGAGTCTGACCACAGGGCAATACTTGACATAATAAAGAGTAGAGAAGACCCGGATGGTTTATTGGATTACTTTGTAAGTATGCACATCAGTTCTTATTAATTTTTAGTTGTATGTAGATTAATTTGTTTGATGGAAATGTTATCATCTTCTTTTAATTTTCCTATTTGTAAGTAACCTACTAAAAATTGATTGGTTTCCCCTTGCAGAAAATGCAGATTTATGAGCCATCCAAGAGAATCTCATCTAGAAAAGCAATGCAACATCCTTATTTTGATGATCTTGAAAAATATCAATCATGATTTTAAGCCATTAAAAAAATGTGTCCAAAGCTTGGTGAGGGAATTTCAAGTTATTCATTTGAAGTTAACCTTATCATGAGCAGCTATGATGTAGACATTATAAGAGCATCTCAAATTTCAACATAGTCTATTCATGAGAGGTGTTGTGTGCAATAGGTATCTTGGAACTCCCAGTGAAGATGTATGACTAGAAGTGACTAAGTTGAGAGACTAGCATGTCTATTTTTAAGTGCCTTCCATCTATTTTCATTTCATTTCCATTTTGGATGATCTTTCTTTTTCTCTTTTACTTTGCGTATTTGTAAGTAAACTACTAAAAATAGATTAGTCTCTCGTTGTAAAAAATATTGATTTATGAACCATCAAGAGAATCTCAGCCAAAAAATTAATGCAACATCCTTATTTTGATGATCTTGACGAATCTCAATTATAAAAGAGTGTATGAAGCTTAGTGAGGGAATCTCAAGTTACTTGATTGAAGTTAACCTTATAAAGAGCACCTATGATGTAGACATTTAAAGAGAATCTCAAATGTATGAGTGACATCGTAAAATATTTTTGAGAATGAAGTACCTAAGGCATTATAATGAGATTTACTCAAATATTGTAATTTTGGAGTTCATGTTTGGTGCAGGAGCACCTTGTTCTCTAAATTCCTTCAATAGGAAAATTTGCAAAATTTGAATTTTGAAATGTAAACAATGTGAAAAAGGTCATATGTAACGTATTCAAAGTCTCAAAGAGGTCATTAGGTGATTAGAGAAGTGATATTGCACAAAAGATGTCATTTGGTGTAAAAATGCAAAACTTGCATTAGTTGCACAATTGCAAAATTAGTAAATAAAATATTATGTTTTTTTGTATTTGCAGCACTTTTTCCTTTTCCTTTATCATAGCTAATTTGTAACCCTCAAAACATAGTTTTGAGAGTCCATTAAGTGATAAGATTTCCATTCCACCAATGTAGGGTTGAGTAGGTCAGTGGAATTGATTGAAATTAGGTGTTTTTCAATTTCAATATGTAAGCAAGGGGTGTCAATCTTCACAAAACCTTAAATGAATGAATTTCAAACAAAGCTTCAACCAACAACTCTTTATCTCTTCAAATTTAACCCTTCACTTTGCCTTGTCTAGTAGGCTAGCAGACCCTAGTTTTAGACCTTTTTTTACAAAATTATCAAATGACTTCACAAATAAATGACTAATCTAGATAGCCATTATTGAGTTACAACACATATTTCAAAATCAATAGTGTCTGTCTTGGAACATGTGCATCAAAAATGACCTTCTTCATTGTCCTCATTAGGCTAACTAGGCCTAATTTACAAAGGAACATACCTTTAAACACTCAACCACCCCCTAAATTTGTTGGGGTAGCAATTCCCATGTATCCAAACCCTCAAATCCATAATTTGTCTCAAGAAAAACTCACCTCACCATGCCAAACCACAAAACCCTTATTTTATGCTAGTATGAGGAGGGTTTATTGAAAGGAATGGTTCCACGCCTTACCATAACATGCCACCACCTTAGACCTTCTTAAAATCACCTGTAAAAACTCAAAAGAAAATCACCCAACCTCTACATGCAATATTTTATCAAACCCTAGGGTGAAACCTCATTTTTCATGCACTTTTCCATCAAATCTACAGAGGCAGCAACACAAACCCCATAAAATGTATTCCCTTTCACCAAATAAACACCCTAACATCAAAATGGGTTTCTAAATATGTATTGGGTATGTGGAAGAACAAAGAGATTCAAAAAGAGAACACAATCACCCTATACATAACTGTACAATTCAAGGAAACATCAGATTTCTGGTAAAAATATAGAAAAATGCAAGCAAACAATGAATTTTATTGATCTTATTCTAAGTACATAGTAAATTTACACTAGGAATGGTACATTTATGCTATGAATGGTCATCTTTCACACCCACACATGGAGAATCGCTTTGAGCTATGTTCAACCAGCTTGATCCCTTAAGGGTCCAAAGTGAAAAAGGGAAACAATATTTGATGAGGTATTACTCAAAAACCATGGAACTTACAAAATATATTTTGAGCCTAGAAGATCACCTTGGGACCCTCTACAATAACCTATCTTGATTTTTGTTATCTCGAAGTGGTTTTCCCATGGTGTCTAGTTTTCACTTGATAGAAAAAGTGTCAAATACAAGTAGTGCAAAGTTGCAAAGTGGTTCAACTTTCATTCTTCAACTCATGTGACCAAACAGATTGTTCCAACACATCTAAATAGGTATTTTTACACTAGGAATGGTCCTCTTTCATACCCAAACATGTGGAATCGCTCAAAGCTACATTCAACTAGATTGATCCCTTAAGAGTCCAAAGTGCAAAATGGTTGCAAACTTTAGCATGTTGTTGTTCTGATACTGTGATGCTTAGAAACTTCTTATTTTATCCTATGGGGTCATGTTGTGCCCCTCTACAAAAACCTCAATTTTTTCTATCTCGGAGTGGTTTTTCCATGGTGGCAGATTTTCACTTGGAGAAAAAGTTGTCAAATGCAATAGTGGAAAGTTGCAAAATGGTGCGACTTTCATTCAGCAGTTCATGTGACCAAATGGACTATTCCAATGTGTCAAAATAGGTACATTTATGCTAGGAATGTTCCTCTTTCACACCCAAACATGTGGAATTTCTCCTAGCTACGTTCAACCAAATCAATCCCTTAAGAGTCTAAAGTGCAAAATGGCTGCAAACTTCAGCATGTTGTTACTCAGATACCGTGACGCTTAGAAACTTTGTGTCTGATCCTATGGGATCACATTGGGCCCCTCTACAAAAAACTTTGTTAATTTTCACTATCTTGGAGTGGTTTTCCTGTGGTGGCCGATTTTCACTTGGGGAAAAAATTATCAAATGCAAGTAGTTGAAAGTTGCAAAATGGTGCAACTTTCATTCTACAACTCGTGTGACCAAACGGATTGTTTCAATGCATCCAAATAGGTATATTTACATTAGGAATGGTCTTCTTTCACACCCAAACACATGGAATTTCTCTGAGCTACGTTCAACTTGATCGATCCCTTAAGAGTCTAAAGTCCAAAATGGTACAAATTTCAACATATTATTACTCGAATACCATGGTTCTTATAAAAAATTTGTCTAATTCTATGGGATTAAATTGGGACCCTATAAGAAACCTCTCTCACTTTTCGGTATCTTGAAGTGGTTTCCCCATGGTGGCGAATTTTCACTTGGGGAAAAAGTTGTTAAATGCAAGTAGTTGAAAACTGCAAAATGGTGCAACTTTCATTTAGCAACTCGTGTGACCAAATGGACTATTCCAACATGTCCAAGTATTTATGTTTACACATGGTCCTCTTTCTCACCCAAACATGCATAATCACTTTGAGGTACGTTCAACCGGATTGATCTCTTAAGAGTCCAAAGTGCAAAATGGTGCAAACTTCAGCATGATGTTACTTGAATACTATGACACTTAAAACCTTTTATTCTAATCTTGTGGGATTGAATTGGGCCCCTCTACAAAAACCTCTCTTTTTTTTTCTAGCTTAGAGTGGTTTTCCCGTGGTGGCATATTTTCACTTGATGAAAAAAATGTCAAATGGAAGTAGTGCAAAGTTGCAAAGTGGTGCAACTTTCGTTCTGCAACTCGTGTGACCAAATAGATTGTTTCAATGCATCTAAATAGGTATATTTATGCTATGAATGGTCCTCTTTCACACCCAAACATGCAGAATCACTTTGAGCTACGTTCAACCAGATTGATCCCTTAAGAATCCAAAGTGCAAAACGGCTGCAAACTTCAGTATATTGTTACTCAGATATCATGATGCTTAGAAACTTATCATTTGATCCTATGGGATTTCATTGGGCCTCTCTAAAAAAACCTCTCTCAATTTTCGTTATCTCAAAGTGGTTTTCCCGTGGTGGCAGATTTTCACTTGATGGAAAAAAGTGTCAAATGCAAGCAATACAAAGTTGCAAAGTGGTATAACTTTCATTCTGCAACTCATGTGATCAAATGGACTATTCCAACACATTTTAATAGGTATTTTTATGCTAGGCATGGTCCTATTTCACACCCAAACATGCGGAATCGTTCTGAGCTATGTTCAATTGAATTGATCCCTTAAGAGTCAAGTGCAAAATGGCTGCCAACTTTAGCATGATGTTACTCAGATACCATGATTCTTCGAAACCTCTCATCTGATCCTAAAGGATCACATTGGGCCCCTCTACAAAAATCTCTCAAGTTTTTCTATCTCGAATTTGTTTTCCCATGGTAGCGAATTTTTAATTGATGGAAAAAGTGTCAAATACAAATGCAAAGTTGTAAAGTGGTGCAACCTTCATTATACAACTTGTGTGACAAAATAGATGGTTCCAACACATCCAAATAGGTATGTTTATACTAGGAATGGTCCTCTTCTACACCCAAACACACGGAATCGCTCCGAGCTACATTCAACTGGATCAATCCCTTAAGAGTCCAAAGTGCAAAATGGCTACAAACTTCAGCATGTTGTTACTCAAATACTATGATGCTTACAAAATTATTGTCTAATCCTATAAGATCATGTTTGTCCCCTCTACAAAAACCTCTCTTGTTTTTCACTATCTCAAAGTGGTTTTCTTGTAGTGGTAGATTTTCACTCGGGGAAAAAGTTGTCAAATGCAAGTAGTTGAAAGTTGCAAAATGGTGCAACTTTCATTCTGCAACTCATGTGACCAAATGAACTATTCCTTGATGTGTATGAATAGGTATGTTTACACTAGGCATGGTCCTCTTTCACACCCAAACATGTAGAATCTCTCTGAGCTACATTCAACCGGCTTGATCCCTTAAGGATCCAAAGTGCAAAAGGGAAGAAAACTTTGACAGGATATTACTCGAACACTGTAACACTTACAAACTCTTTATCTAAGCCTACAAGATTTTGTTGGGCCCCTCTACAATAAGCTCTCTCAATTTTTGTTATCTCAGAGTCATTTTCCTATGGTGTCCAATTTTCACTTGATATAAAAAGTGTCAAATGCAAACAGTGTAAAGTTGCAAAGTAGTGCAACTTTCATTTTGCAATTCGTGTGACCAAAGAAACTACTCCAACACGTCCCGATGGTAGGTTTACACAAGGCATAGTTCTCTTTCATACCCAAACATGTAGAATTGTTGTAAGCTACATTCAACTGGCTTGATCCCTTATGATGGTATGCAAAACAATCAAAAAGAGAAACATACACATGACGGTTGAGAAGTTCGAGTATTCCACACAAAAAGTGTATGGTCATTGGTGTAGAGCACCTTGTTCCTCCATTTGATGAAGGTATAGTTTAGTGGTTTTTGTCATTATAATGTCAAATAAGGCCATGATAGGCCATTTTGTAATCTTGCTTTTAGTTTTGAGTTAGTGTGGGGTCATTTGAGTCAATTATGTAAGTACAATAGGGAGTATAAATAAGAAAATAGCATTGGTAAAGGCATTGGAAGAGATTGCTAACATTTCCTTTGTTCAAAATTTAGAATTTAAGCCTTAAAAGTAAGGCTAGACGAGGTGAAAAGAAGAAATTTCTTGAGAATAAGTTAGAATAGGTTGGAAATAGGGTGAGGTTGTATAATTTCATGTGTTTAAATGGCCTACAAAGACAAGGGAGGTCAAAAGTATGTTATGGAATGATGCCCTACTTGGGAAAAGAGGGGTTTTGAATGAAAAAGAGAGGTTTGAGGGAGTAAAAGTGGGTAAAGTCAATGGGTAGCATAATTTGGTGGTCAATTAAGTTTGTGCAAGCAGAATGAAGAGTGTTGGAAGAGTTTTTAAGGTTTGTGATGTCTAGATATGGGGTTTTCAATAAACCCTAGTGAAATTTGAGAAAAGTGAGGGTTTAGAGGATAGTGGGGTTAGAGGGCCAATCATGCCCTAAAAATTGTGGATTTTGTGGATTTGCAGACTGTAAATGCTACCCAATGTTTTTTTGCAATTGGAAGAGTGATTGAGAGGGTGTTGCTTTATTAAATAGACCTATTTGGGGGTCTAGGATAGCATTGAGTCCATTTCTTATTTGTATTATAAATTATAACTTGCTTTCTCCCCAATCCATTTCGTATATACAAGAAATAATATTGCAAAAATTTGACATATAAATCTTTCAATGTGTTTATATGATGACACATCAAGAACATAATAATTCATTTTGCACTATCATGATTATGTTGTAAAAATGTTTAAAAACTATTGAAGATAAATTTTTGTATGATAATGTGTCAAGAAGTTAACTACTTTATCTACTTTGAATATTATGTTTTGCAAGTGTTGTGAAGATTATGTATCCTTTGCTTAATTGAGTTGTTCCAATCAAAGGATTTAATATATTGGAATTATTTTATGAATCATTTCATGGAATACCAATTGAAAACATGTTTTTTCCTTTTACATAATTTTTTTTAGCATCAATCATTTAATATTCAAGATGAACCATGAAGGATAGCAATGATCAATGTTAGGGCTAACCAATAAATAAGTATACACGTGAATAAATCAAACATGTACATGTGAATAAGGGAAACACAAGTACTCAAAAACACATAATCTTTGAAGTATATACATGAATACATAGTATACACAAATTAATACAAAGTATATGCACAAATGCAAGGTGTATGCATGAAAACATGTAAGTCATAAAGTATACATTGGAACACATGTAAGTCACAAAGTATACATGTAAGTTGTAAAGTATACACTTGAATACACATAACTCATATCTATTGAACCATGAATTTAGAATGCAAATATGCACACCATCGATAAAAAATATTTTTATTAACCAAACATCCATGTACGTGTACATAAATATATGTCGATATAAGTATAAAATATAGTTACAAAATAGCCATATAGGCTTATGAGAATGCCATATAGGCATACAATGTCAAATATATCCAATACAAAATATGTACAAAACTACCATGTAGGCATACAACAAAGGGCTCTGGAATCAAAAGTCATTGCTCTCCATCTCTAGAAATAAATTATTTCCCTTTTCTTGTCGATCAGATGGTGATAGGTCTGTCACTCATTTGTGTTGTGCTCGAGGAGTGCTCCTCCTGCTCCTAGTGTTTAGTTCTTGGTGAAGTTTTAACTATTACAATAAGAATTAAAGACATTAATATATAGAAATAGTATTATAAAAAATAATATATTTAGTAAAATAATCACTTAGCGCCATCTCATGATCACTCTCCATGAGGTAAATATTCATGCACCCATGATAAGGCATGCTCAAGCCCTGAATAAACCATCCAAATAGAAATTAAACTACAAATCAATAGTGGTTTGATTTTCACTAACTAACATCTATAGGAATGAATATAATTTGAAATTTAGTAATTTGCCTCATACCTCCCCTATCAAAGCCATCAAGGATTCTTTAGTAGATGAAACACCGATCTCCATTGCCCTCGTCACATTCAGAGGTGTTTCGGCTTGCAACATCTAAAAATAAAACAAAAAACTATTCAATCACAAAAACTACAATAGTGATACACGTCATGACTTATAATGTATGAGATAATGAACAAAATTTTGAGTACTTATTAAACTATATATTTCTGAATATCATGCTTACTATTTTCCCTATCCATATCTTGTTTGAAAGGATGCATTTTTAGGCTTTTACCCATAGTAGCAAGCCAGTGAACTATTTGATCAAATGCTTTCATAGACATGTATGATAACTATGGTGGCATAGAGAAGGCAGTGAACTATTTGAAAAAATGCCTCGAAGAAATGGGGTCTCATGGTGATGGAATGCTATTACAAACAAATGCATGTCATAGCATTCCATCACCATAAGACTGTATTTCTTTCAAGAATTTTTTTAGATAGTTCATTCCCTTCTCTATGGTATTATTGTGTGTACTATTATGCTTTGATAGATATTTTTCCAAGCATCCATAGTTTGTTGGAAAGCACCTATTTTAGGTTTTTAGCCATAGGAGCAAGGAAGTGAGTAGTTTGATAAAATGATTTGGTACACATGTATGGAAAATGTGTTATTGAATAGAAAAGGTGGTGAGTTGTTTGAAGAAATTCCTCAAAAAAATGTGGTCTCATGGTGATGGAATGGCATTCCATCACCATGAGACTGCATTTCTTCGAGGCATTTTTTTCAAACTACTAACTACCTTGTCTATGCTAGTGCTTACTATTATGCTTTGATAGATTTTTTCCAAGCATAGTTTGTCATGTAGATGCACCTTTGCAAGAACATGCCTCCATGAGCATTCCATCACCATGAGACCTCATTTTTTTGAGGCATTTTTTCAAACTACTAACTACCTTTTCTATGCTAGTGATTACTATTATGCTTTGATAGATTTTTTCCAAGCATAGTTTGTCATGTAGATGCACCTTTGCAAGCACATTCCTCCATGAGGAAAATTTAGGAGTTTGAATTGGTTAAGGTGTTTTCATGATGTAATAAGTCTTAAATAGCAATTTTGGAGGTTGTAATAGTCTTAGTTAATTTAGGCATAAAGTGCAAAATTGTAAAATATTGACAAAGTTGTCAATTTCAAATGTTGTAAAAATGCAAAAAAGGTGTAAAGGCATGGAATGCCAACGGTCAAAGTAGTTGTAGAGGTTATTGAGTCATTGTAGGAAGTTGGAAAGGCTGAGGAATGTTTAAAAATGATATCATCCATCAATGTAAGTTGTTGGAAAGGTTGAGTCTTTGCAGCATTTTTTCAAAAAACTCATTACCTTGTCTATGCTATTGCTTACAATTATTCTTTCATATATTCCTTCCAAGCATCCATAGCATAGACAAGGTAGTGAATTGTTTGAAAAGATGTTAAGTAGTAAAAATTGGTCCCATGGAATTCCATGACGAGCAAATTCAATTGGAAGCTGCTCTAGACCCTGTACTTATGCTATGTGAAGTAATTGCATCACTTGTATGTTGACTTTCTAAACAACTATATTGTATTTAAAAGATTTTCATCTATCAACATCTAGTTGTGGTTATGGAGATGTGAAGTAATGCTTTAGCAGGTTGAATGATATGCGATACAGCGTAATCGCTTAATATGAATATGAACTACACAAATCTATTAAGTACAATTCATTAGTTAAACTCTTTATTCTATTACCTACATGTAGGTTTGAGTAAATCCATTGGAACTAGGAGGTGTTCCTTGGAAACCTCCAATATTAGCCTTTTCAACATCCAAAATCACATATTAAAATACTGTTGTAAAACAATGTTATTAACATGTAATAAATTTATAATTGTTTACTAGTTGCGTACCCACCAATAAGCATACTATGAAATAATAAGTAGGTATGGAGCCCCGGTGTATCGATCTCAACACTATGACCCTACAATTTATTAAAATTGTAAAAACTAAATTAGTTAATCTTGCATTTCAAATTGAAATTTAATAAATTCTAAATTCAATGAACATGCTAACTTTTACACAGATATCAATTCCATATACCTCATACCGTCTCGATTTCCTTGTCCATCTCCATATTTCGGGCGGGATCTTTGCGTGGTAGCCTCCACAGCGAGTATCGGATGGGTCATATGAACAAGTTTCCCCACAAGATTGACACACAAGGGTTCAAAGGCCACCACTTGAAGACTCCCTTGGATGGAACTGTAGAATAGGGCTAGTATGTTGGATGACACTCTGGGTCAAAGTGTTGATCACTTGGAAAGTCTCTACGTTGACACTCTTCTTCACGATGGAAGGCATAACAACGTGCTCATGAGGCGACCTAGTGAGGCCTAAATCTCCCTTGTTCACATTAGGATTTGGATATGCATTAGGTCTATCTTGAGCTGACCCCACCTCCTGGAACTCCCTCATATCAAAATAATTTGATTTTTCAATATGAACTCAACATATAGTTTCCTAAGGAAATACTACATGAATTCTCAATTGTTGCATGGTAGGTCATCAAAAACTAGAACCACCTATCCCAAAAATATTTCCTAATCTCTTGGTGGTGGCACCAATGAATAAGAAACCTCTTTACATTGAGGGAAAGATTTGCATTTGACCATGGGTCAGTGAATAATGTGCACAAAACACCTTTTATAATTTTTAAATCTTTTAGTTCTTTATATGATAGTTTATCCACATAATAAGCCCTAGCCGCCTGCCTCCTATCTTGCCATCTACTTATTTGTTTGCTAATTGAATCTAAATTTTTTAACATATCTTTCAATGAACTTGTTAGGGTCATTCTTTCTATGGTTGAACCATTTGGATCACTCAACCTATTGATTCAATCCTCAATTTGTTTTTTGTTGTTCTCAATTTCACTTATTAAAATTTGTTGAGTGCCAGGAGGGGGTTGAGTGATTGGTGGAGGAGGTTGTTGTTGTGGTTGATTTTTTTGTTGAGGATTTTGTTCTTGAGGATTTGGTTGCTCTTCTTGTTGATGATTTTGAGGTTTTGCAGGTTGATTTGCATCTCCTACAAGTTCAAAAAAATAAATATCAAATACAACCTACTACTAACAAATTCAAAACAAAAAGAAAACAATCCTTACCTCTCACACCTCATCATTGTTGTGGCACCATCCTTGCAATGAAATAGCAACCGTTGATGAAAATTTTTGTAAGATACCTCCTCCTAGAATGGGAGCACAAAAAAATAGGGTTTTTGGTTGCAGACACAACAAAAAACACAATCGAAATGCAAAAAAGAATGTGTTTCACTTTTTTTTTTTCTTTTAAAATGTCATAACATGAGCACATTATAATGCGCTCATGTTATGGGTTCATTGTGGCCGAGCCTCAGGCTCAACACACCAAGCCATAACACGAGTGCATTATAACATGCTCACATTATGACTTTTCAAAACTCTTTTTTAAAAGTGGCCACAAATTGGCTACCCATCTCCATGCACCTACCCCTAAATGTGGTTTTATTTTCCATAAATGAAATGCTCACAGAAATTAAATTGAAGATTACAATCAGACAAACCTTCAACAAGGTTTTTATTTTTCAAGGTCCTTAGAATCTTTTCTCCAATGTGGCGAAGTATTTGTTCCATAACATATTTTTCTCTACAAGTAACTTTGTTTTAGAAGAAAGATCACCCCTAGGTACCCAAAAGCCATGACCATTTGTTGAAGGTGAAACCCTCACTTCTTCCACATACTTCCTTTTCACAAAAGTACTATTGCACGATCAACAATGCATGCATCCAGCTTATACAATGTGTCATATCTAACATCTCTAGCAATCACCATAGCACCTCTAACCATCTTGCATACTACATCAAAAAATACTACCTACACATGCGCATCTATTAGCTTGCTCACAAATAACAATTTTTGTGCTAATCTAGGGATATGTAACACATCACTATTCATTTTTATTCTACCATACAGAAACCTAATTTTAACTTTACCATGGCCAACAATTTCTAAATGAGAATCATCACCCAAGTACACCTTACCTCCATCAAATTCTTCATATTCACAAAACCAATCTCTATTAAAGGTCATATGGAAAGATGCACCTAATTCAATTAACCATACATCATTACCTACACGAGTTGCTAAAGCTGCAATGAATGAGTTGCCTTATTCCTTCTTGAACTCAAAATCAAAATAAAATTTATTCTTTTTCTTCTTCTTTTATTCTTTGCATTCCTTACGAACATGCCTAGGCTAATCGCAGTTCCAACAAATAACTTTGGACTTTCCAGAAGATTTAGATCTCCCCCTAGACTTGGATTTTTCATGCTTCTCATTCTTCTTAACTTTTTCCTTAGGTATTCCATGAAAATTTAGGGCCTCCTTAACAGTGATGGATACCTTCCTCCTCTTCTCTTGAGAAAGCAAAGAACCCACCACATCTTTAGTCTTCAAAATAACAGAAGTAATCCCAATAGCCATAACAAGAGAATCCCATGAATCAAGAAAAGAACAAATCAAGATCTAACATTTCTCCTCCTCATCCATTTTGACACCAACTAATTCCAACTGAGCCACCAACATATTGAATGCTTCTACATGATATGTGATTCATCCACCCTCTTGTATTCTCAAGGAATACAACTTCTTCCTCAAGAAAATCTTGTTCACTAAAGATTTGGCCTAATACATCTCACCAAGCTTCTTCCATAGTTTATGTGCAGAGGTCTCCTCATGGATATTAATTAAAACAGAGTCTACCAATTATAATTTGATTAGACCCTTTTCTTTACAATCCATAACATCATATTAAGCAACTTGAGTAGGATCTATAGGCCTTGAAACATTCTCATCAATAGCATCCCACATATCTCGATCTATCAACAAATCCTTCATTTTCAACTTCCACATTTCAAAATTATTTCCAAAAAATTACTCCACCTCTATTCTCCCTAATGAACTTGTCATCTAAAAATTCATGTAACAAGATCACAAAGTATCTTCTACACAAGCTCCCACTAAAACCTAGATTAGTCCAAAACCCCAACAACCCACAACTGAAACCAAAGTTGATTAGGTTCTGATACCACTTGTAAGGAAGCTAAGGTAGGGGAACAACTTCCTACACTAATCTTGAGAGGAGAATAATGAAAAAAATTTACAGATCTTTAACATTTACAGAAACTTAAACAAAAATAAACATAAATATCATACATACCATGACACAGTGATTTACATGGGGAAAACCCTTTCAGGAGAAAAACCCCACACTCCAAAAGTAACCCAATATATAATTTAGTAAATCAAAAAGATTACAATATACTTGCAAAGAAAGCTTCTCATAGGAGTATCACCACTCAGAGGTCAAGAGACAACATGACTACTAACAAAATTAGAATACATCACCATCTCTCTCTATCGCAGTCATAATACAATGCCCTCATAAAATAGGGTTACATTCTAGGGCAAGAAAGGTCAAAAAAAATCCACCATTAGATCTAAAACATAATAATTAACAAACTAGATTTACAATGTATCATTTATCTAATGTATGTCAGCCATTTTAGTAGTTTCCTAAAAAAGTTAACAAAAAATTGTTTACATGCATCCCACTCTCCCCCTTGTTGCCATTGTATATTACACCTATTGGTGTAACTAGGATACATATATATATATATATATAATATCAACAATAACCTTTATATAATTACAAGGTTTAGACACATTTTCCCAACACTTTTCAAACAAAAAAATTCCAAAAATAGAAAGTGTGACTCATAGAACTACATGTTGAACATTTGGAAACATGGCCAAAAATAGAGTCCCAAAAAAATTTGGGTGTTGTTGAAAATTCCTTCAACATGTTTGCCTACGAAAAAATCCTTCAGGATGGTTTCCTTTGACAAATTCCTTCAATGTGCAAGGGGGATATGATAGCCCCCCTAGGACCCTCCATCACTACAACCTTGGCTTGTATGGTAGGCCTTTGTTTGCACCAAGCACATACCGTGAATGCTAGATATCAATGTAAACTATTTATCACTTCCAAAAATCTCCCACTTGAAGTCAAATTCCTCTCTTGTGAATAAATCATCATACTAAAAGACCAATTCCAATACTGTCAATCATCAAATAGCATACACACCTAGAGAATTTTTACACTAGATGAAATTCTCTTTACCAATGGGCTTCATCAAAATATTTGTTGGGTTTACATTAGTTTGTATCTTAGACAAAGATATGTGTCCTCCTTCCACCACCTCATGTACAAAGTGATATTGAATATCAATATGCTTTGTTTTGGTATGATATGTTGAGTTTTGTGCTAAGTGTAAAGCACTTTGGCTAGCACAATGCAATAGCATGTTTTCTCGCTTTACCTATAATTCACACAAAGGTCTATAAATCCAAATTGCCTCCTTGCTATCCTGGGTTGCTACCATACATATAGCTTTAGTAGTAGACAATTCCACCACTGTCTACAACTTTGATACCCAACTAATAGCACCTCCAACTAAGGAGAAAATGTAACTTGTAGTGGACTTTCTCTTATCTCTATCTCCACCAAAATATACATCCACAGACCCATCAACCTAAATACTAATCCCACTATAACAAATAGAAGCATCAGAAGTGCCTCTCAAATACCTGAGAATTCACTTCACAGTCAAAACTAATGCTTATGACTTGGATTTTCAATGTAACAACTGACTACTCCAACTTCTTGTGCAATGTCTAGTTTGGTGTACACCATGGAAAATATAAGACTACTAACTACTAATGAGTATGGTACATGAGACATCTATGTCTTCTTCACTTCTATACTACAACATAGCTCTAAAGACACTTTAATATGCATAAGAAATGGAGCACTAACTAGTTGTACATTTTACATATTGAAGCACTGTAGAACCTTCTCCACATAAGTTTTCTATGACAGCCATATTTTCCTATTATTTCTATCTATGTGTATCCTCATACCAAGAATCTAATTTTCTTTCCTTAATTCCTTCGTATCAAACTCTCTAGAAAGTTGAGCTTTCAAATGGATGATTTTATTCATCTTGGGACATGTTACCAACATATCATCAACATATAGAAAAAAGATAATAAAATTATCATCATGATACCTATAAAAGTAGGCACAATGATTAGCCTCACATTTGTTAAAAATCAAACTCATCATGAAGGAATAAAAATGCTTGTACCAACACCTTGGTGCCTATTTTAAATTGTACAACGATTTTCCTATCCTACAAACACAATTTTCCTTGTCTCTTTCCTCAAAACCCTCAAGTTGTTGCATATAAATCTACTCTCAGAGATCACCATGCAAGAAGGTTGTGTTTACATCTAACTATTCTAACTCCAAATCAAAACTAGAAACTAGAGCTAAAACAACTCTAATAGCACTTAACTATAAAAGAGGTGAAATTTTTTCATCAAAATGAATACCAAACTTTTGTACATACCCCTTGGCCACCAACCAAGCTTAATTACTCACCAAATTATCATTCATGTCCCCTTTCAATTTTAAGACCCACTTGTTCCTAATATCTTTTCACCCCTTAGACAATGGTACAAGCTACCATGTCTTGTTCTTATAAAGAGCTTCCATATCCACTTCCATGGAAACTCTCCACTTGCTTGGACATTCAAATTCATAGGCTTCCTGATATGAACTAGGTTTGCTAACATCAATTAGTAATGCATAATCATAATTACAAGTAGGAGAGTACCTTTCAAGTTCTTTGGATACTCTAGTGGACCTCCTTAGAAGGGTTAATATATCACCCTATGGCATATTTGGTTGCTATTCACCTTGCTAATTTTCATCTGGTACCTATAGATTATCATCATGACTTCCCACCTTAGCTGGAATAGCTTATCGTGTTCTTTACCTATTTGTATTGAATTTTCATTGAAACAAACATCTCAACTAACTATAACCTTGTGGGAAGAAATATCCCATAATTTTACCTTCTGCATAGATAAAACAAATACACTTTGTGGACTTCACATCCAACTTATTCCTATTCTCTTTAGGAATATTAGCATAAGCATCAAAACCAAATACAAGAAGAAAAGAATAATCAAAAGGTTTATCTATCCATACTTCTTCAAGGATTTTACTATCAAGATTTGTAGTGGGTGATCTACTAATCAATAAATTGGATGTAAAGATATCCTCTGCCCAAAATTTCTTCTCTAAACCAACAGTGCTCAACATACATCTATCTTGCTCCATAATTGTATGGTTCATGCATTCAACAACACTATTTTTTTGTGGTGTCCTAGCAATAGTCAATTGCCTTGCAATACAAACTCACTACAAAACTAGTTAAACTCTCCTAAGCAAAATTATCCTTTGTTATCTGTTCTTAGAAATTTTATGGTATTACCCTTTTGATTCTCCACCAGAGCCTTAAACTTCTTAAAATAAGAAAACACTTTAGACTTCTTCTTCAGAAGATAAATCCACACCATATGAGAATAATCATCTAGAAATGAAACAAAATATGGAAAACCCCCAATAGATGTAATAGGGCCTTCCCAAGTATCTAAATGAATTAATTCTAGTGTAAAATCAATAAGTTGGGTCCATGAAGAGGGGAATTTCTAGCCAAAAAAGTTGCATGAAACACATACCCATTTTCTAAAAAATAGGTACCCGCTTAAGAACAAGCACCCAAGCCTAAATCCGAATGGTTTCCCATTATGATTTGGGTACCCACTAAAAAATGGGTACACGTTTATAATGGGTATGTGTTATGAAATGGGTACCCATTTCAAAAAGGTATTTATTTTTAAAAAAAATCAATTGTCACCTCATTTTCACCTATGAAATTTTTGTGGTGGTAGAGAGCAATAAAGGACAATGGGTACACATTTTTGGAGCATTGTACACCCCCAAACTGTGGTTTCCACCTTCTCCCTTCGACATATTTCACCTCAATGACCTCCAAGATGGTTTTTCTGCATTTTTTTGCTTTATATTTGACTTTTTTATTTGTAATTATTGTTTAGCATTTATTTAAAATAGTTGTAATTATTTTGTTCATTCTAGAGTTTTTAAATTCTATTAGAAAATAAATTCATCAACATAAACCAAAAACCCTAAATCATAAAATATAAACCACAAAATATATACCTAGTTTAAACTTAAACCATAAACCATAAACCACAAAACCTAGACCTAAAAGCTAAAACCATAAACCACAAGACATAGACCTAAATGTTGGGAATAGGATGTCATTTAATTGCAATCCTAAACATATTTCATGTATCTCCTAAGCCCTTGGAAAGTGTTCCCCAAAACTAGGATTAGAAAGAGATTAAATTTGAATGAAATGAACATGTAAATTGACATTTGTAATTATTTCTAAATAATAGGAACATGTGGGGATTCCCAAGAAGAGCTCCTACAAAATAGGAGCACATGAGGCACCCACATTGAAGGTGGAACCCACCTTGCTTAAGTTAACTGTTTGGATAAAAGATAACACTTTAGTAATGCATGTAAAGATCCTACAAGTTAGGGATTGATATTTACATGAGTGGAGTTTAGTTCAGTTTAGTTCAGTTCAATTCAATTCGAACCAATTCAAATTCCGAGTTTGGACTGGGTTCTGATTCGGTTTAAGTTCACTTCAATTCAGTTATGGTTTAGTTATCTTTAGTTGCATGTAGTTAGTTTGAGTTTGCATATTGGTTAAATTTAGTTGACTTGAGTTGCATGATAGATATTAGATGGTTGCGTTCAATGAAGTTGGGATGATCAATCATGCATCATGTTTGTATGAATTGATGGAGAGATATGTTTCAATTAACAAAGATTGACTTGGACCCACCTTGGGCGCCCAAGTTGAGATCTTGGAGTTAACACCTTTGCATGAGAAGATAGTACAAAGTGCAGTTAAAGTGGGCTCATTCTTTGGACTTAGCTTTGGGGAGAAGCTTGAAGATGTTTTCTTGAAGCCAATGATCGATTAGGAGTTCAGTTGCGGCACCCCTAAATTAAGGAGACTTTGATTTCCTTCATGTTTACGATGAAACTCTACTTTCGTCGGCATAGGTTTTTGAGAGGAGCTTTGTGCTCTTATAATTGACAATTATTTGGAGTTTACAATGCTCACAATTGTCTATTAATTGCAGCAAGTTGAAGAGAGTTTTATCAGAGTTTATTGCAGGTTGTGAAGAATTGTTAAAGGAAAAAGAAGCATATCAAGCAAAGGATTGATATGTAGTGTTATTTTAATCTTATTTCTAAGTTAAATAATACAAACAATATTGATTAAGTGGTGGATTTTTCGAATTGGTTTCCTCTAGCGCCTATATTTATTGTCAGCTATCTTCTTGTCTAGTTCTCTACAATCTTCTTCTATACAATTGGTAAAATTGATCTGAATAGATAATCATACACAAAGAATTTGTAACAAAGAACACTTAATTAGATCTACAATCTCATAGTTTTACAAGTCTTAAAGATACATAATTACCTCCATTTTCAACACTAAAAACTAAAACCCTAAACCCTAAACCACAAAACCTAAACCTAAAAACTAAAACCCTTAACCCTAAAATTGATAATTTTCAAGGATAAAATTAAATTTGAATTTTTTTACCATTTTATCCCATTTTTGAAATTTTAGGCTTACCATTCATATTATGCTCAACCCAATTTTCCTTCCACCATATTGTAGCATGGAATTTTTCAACTTTATCTTTGTAAAAATCATTTTTTTAGGGTCATAAATATCCTCCTATTCCTGAAATATTCTTCAATATAGATCACTAATACAATCATTTAATTCTTTAGGGTCTAGAGTAGACCAAAAAAATTATGTCAAATCCAATTGCCTTTCTATTGTTGTTTAGATTTGAGTATTTCTCTAAAAAAAATGATAGCATAAAATGCACTAGATCTTGATCACAATCAAACTCTTTGGCTATCCTATTAATCTCTTTGTAAACTTAACACCATTTTTTGTGCTATGGAAATGCCTTCTCTTCTACATCTAACTCCATCAAAGTTTTTAGTGAAATAATAACAACAAGAATGAAAAATTGTTGAATGATAGTGTGCACATGGCATAAAGACCACAACTTTCTCTACAAAAATAACCTCATTCCTTGATGTTTTCAATAGTAGGAACCCAATGATTCCATTCTTGAAACTGCATAATTGATAACAATAATGATGCATATGGAAAACTTTACTTGGATTGTGCCACTAACATTCCACTTGTTCTTATGATAGAATGAGAATGTTCATGAATGGATACAATAGTCTTTCCATTCCTTGAGGTAGTAGCAAGGATCACCAAAAAATTTATTTATATGTTGTAGACCTATAAAGTGTTAGAGATTTGATTCAAAATATTTTTGTTAAGGTACTAGATACATATTTTCATCTTCACCAAAATATGCTTCAATATCCTCATAAAGAGATTAATTAATTAGTCAATCTCCCTCACTTTGAAGATTATCAAGATTTTATTTCAATATAAATTCTTCAATTTCACCAAACTTTTCAATCTTATCTTATGCATAGATAAGCTCGATATCAATATTAAAGAGGATACATTCCAATAAATGAAGGAAAGATGTGCAGGAGTCAAATCCCTATATTTTTCAACTAATTTATGGAGGAAAATTGGATATAGAAATGAGAACTATCACTTAAAATGAAAAAATAAAGTTGAGTTTCAAATTTGCAAACAGCACATGGCACAAGAAAAAAATCCAAAGTGCAAAAAAAAATGTAAGAAAAAAAATAAAAGCTACTATAAGTTATATAGATACATTTAATTCTCAATAATGCTTAGTGTCTCATGAACATAAGAAGCATCCCCCTCCAAAAATTCTCTTATCTCAAAACTAGATTATTATAAACCTACTCAATGGCACTACTTTATTTTCTAATCACATAAGTTTGTTCTTAATAAGAATTTGTGCTCTTAATTAAAACATAACCAATAGTTGAAACTATAGGATTCTTGATCTTGACTAATTTTGTTTACACTCAATCATATTAGACATATTTATATACAAAATGTATAGAATAAATTATGGCATGATCTATAACACATTAAACACCTATAATATATATTATTGTGATAAGGATGGTCACCAACTCAAACTTAAATATTTTTCTCATTGGTTAACCTTGGGAGTTACCTACATTATCTAGTTTCGGTGTGTAAATTCTTTAGTAACATGCAAAAAACTATAATTTTTATATATTTTAACATAGGTGTCTCTAATTTTTTTGTGGTTCCATAGACTACCCCTCTTAGGACCTATAATTAAGCAAGTATAATTAATAATTATCAAAATTCTTAAATACATGTGACATCATTCAAATAAGTTCTCCTTATGTGTAGTAAATAACATGATATTGTTGGCATATTGTTGTCATTGATGTCAAAAGGGGATATCATGCAAGGAAGATTGTTGGCATGATGACTGGGGATGATTATGAGAGATGTGGATCTGGTTCTGGAAGTGTGTGAGTAGTTGTATATGCAAAGGAGAACATTTTGCAAATGTTGCATAGTTGACAAAATGTTGTCACCTTTTTGCAACAATGGCTTCCAGGCATTTAAATGAGAATCTATTGCCAAATTTGACATGGGTTTTTTGAGAGCTTCTCATAAACATAAATTGCAAGTCCAAAGGTTGAAGGATGTTCTTAGAAATGATTTATGTATGCTATTGAACATATTTAGGGTTTATCAGTTAAACCCTAGATGTTGCACTCATGGTGTTGAAAAATAAATTATATTTTATTGTTGACTATCTATCATAGGTTGTAGATAGCTTAAGTTATAACTTAAGTCATCATGGACATATGTTGTGACCGACCCTCCTTCCTAGCACCTCAAGTTCAACCAATGGAGAGTCTTTTTGATGAAATGACTCATAGGTACATAGAAGTGACAATGGAAATTCAAAGAGACAATATTTTAAGTCCCTTCGACACATCGATGAAGCATGATTAGTATTGGATATCAAGCCTTGGAGATCGGACGGTTCCCACCAGCCCACTGAATTTATGTTGGGTCCCAACTAAGTCCTGCGGGATAGTGAGGAATGGTGGAGATTGAATGTCATTGATTAGACGATGAAAAAATATGCAATCTATATTGAAGAGACTTCAACATATTGGAGTGGTTAATTTTTATTCCCTTTTACATACCAAAGGTACTATATCAAAGAGACTTCTGAATATCAAATTGAGTGGTTTCAGAGTCCCTTCGACACAAAAAAGTTAGTGGATGGTAATGTGTAATGACAAGTGGTGCCTAGAGATTGAACAATAGACCAACTCATATTATTATTGAGAGTTACATGGCACAGACAAAGAGTGATAGTTCACCAACCTACTAATTTTTTCTAAGCCTATGTAATTCGCCAATGGTATAGCGGGGAATGATGCCAATTTAAAGGAAAAGATATAATGATGACTACCCGAGCTTGTGTCTTATAGTGAAAATCAATGGCATAGTTTTAAAGGAGATTAATCCACTGGTGATGTTTTAAATATGTCAAGATGAATGGAGAGCTAGAGGATCATGGTGTGAAGTAACAGATCGATGACCCAGATTCAAAGATGAAGATACTCAATGACTAATTCCATGTAAATGAGGGTTTTGAATAGTAACCAACATGGCTCAGATAGATTTAATTTGTCTAACCACTGCAATGACCAATATGAATGGAGATTCAATTTGCAATTTAGCAGCATAGATCGCCATGTCAAGAAAGATCAAGATCAAATCGGATAAATAGAGGAATATATTATATGCATATTTGATCCTAGGGTTTTGTAGATTTCTATTCTTAGAAAATTCTTTTTATTTGAATTTAATGTGGATTTGTCTTGATGCATAGGTTGTGTGATGAAGAATATACCATATAAACCCTAACAGTGATAAAGTATGTGGATGATAATCTTGAGCCATTTACTATTGGTCAGTGAAGGAGAACAAAGTATGATATCAGTTTTTGACTAAGTGTGGAATAGTGTTGAATAGTTATGTGAGAAGAAAGTTGCAAAAGACATAATGCATATGTCTTAGAGAGTATCTAAAGCTTCTTGAGGGAAATAGAGAATGCACTAATTGAGAATAGGAAAAGAAGAACAAAAGAAGAGGGGTACAGAACATTGTGCAATTCCATTGTGCAATTCCAAATAGGTTGCAACATAGAATTGCAATAAAATTATAACTTTGAATTATAAGTTTTATTGGTGGGTGCCATCAGATATTTGGGTAGGTGCTCAGATGAGGGATTGGGTGCTTCCTTCGATTGGGTTCTCCTAAAACTAGGGGATTGGTTTCTCCTTAGGGTTGGTGCCCTTAAAGCATTGTAATTGAAATTTTGATTGTGAGGTTGGATTAGGACAGTAGCTCCTAGTAGCATTTCTCACCATGGTTTTTCCCATCTTGGGTTTTCCACATACATCTTATGTTATGTGATGCTTGTGTGTGTGCATATTCATGTATTTTCATGTTGATTCTTATTTTGCACATTAAGGGTTTAGAGAATTAATCTGCACAAAGTGTTTAAGGATTAAAATTTTAAGATGTACTGAATCACCCCCCTCTCAGTAGATTGTTGTGTTCCAAAAATTGGTATCAGAGCACTAGGTTCCCTAGGTGAAGCTTAATCATCACAAGTAGATTCTATAAATGTGAAGACAATGAATAATCAGGAAGGTTCTTCCACAAACAAGCCACCTCAGTTCAATGGAATAGATTATGCTTTTTGGAGCTCATTGATGGATGGATATTTGGGATCTATAAGATTTAATTTTTGGATTTCTATCACGAAAAACTATGTTCCTCCTCCTACTACTCACACTGATGTTGCAGGAAATAAGGACTATAAGAATAATGAAAAAGAAAGTTTTTCCATTATGAACAATTTGTCTAGAGTTGTGCATGACAAGGTTATGTATTGTAATACCGCACATGATGTTTAGGATAAAATTAAAAAATCTATGAAAGAGATGACAAGGTAAAGCTGGAAAAGCTTCAAGTTCTAAGAGCTAGATTTGAAGGCATGAAGATAATTGAATAGGATAAGATTTCAAACTATCTTCTAAGATTTGAAGACGTAGTAAACTCTATTAGAGGATACAGAGAAGAAGTGAAATAAAATGTCATTGTACTAGAAATTATAAGTTCAATGAAAAACAGATATGATACCAAGATCTCTACAATTGAAGAAGGAAGAGAAGTGGAAAAACTCACTCTTGACAAGTCACATGGCATATTTACTGCATATGAGATGAGGATGGGAGATGTTGAGACTTCCAAGATAGAAGTTGCATGAATGGTTGTGAAAAAGGAAAATGATGAATCACATAAGAAATACAAGGCTAGATTTGTTGCATCAAAACATGAAGAGACTAATGTGGAAGAAGTGAACTTCATAAGAAGGCTAAGGAGAGGATCTAGCAAGTATAAAGGTAAGTTTCCCTTCAAGTGTTTTAATTGTGCTAGAATAGGTCATTTTTCTTCTAAGTGCCCTTACGGTAAGGAGGATAACTCTAAGAAAGAAGGAGATAGTAAAAAGAAGAAACCTTATTATCCTACAAGGAAGAACTTTGGAAAGAAAAAGAAGAGTCTGTACATTCAGGAAGAAACTGACTCATCTGATGTTGGTGATAGTTCAAATGATGAACAAGGTCATTCTCTTCTAATGAAGGAAGAGGAAAAATTCCTATTCATGGCCAAAGAATCTAAGGATCAAAAGGATGGACAAGTTGAGGACCTTTTTGGAGAAGGTGAAGAGGAAGAAATTACTGATCTTGAAGGAGAATTGATTAGTGCTCTTGAAGATCTCAATGATTGAAGGGATAATTTTAATGACCTTAAAAGGGAAAACAACAAATTTCAAAAAGTGTGCTCAAAAGGAGACTGAAAAGCTAACCAAAGATCTTGAGGAATCTAATTAGATAGTAGTAAGTCTAAAAATTCAAGTGGAGGAATCCAAAATATTAGAATCTGAAATGGATAGATGCATGAAGCTTGAGGGAGAAGTAGTTGCCTTAAGAAAGGATTTGGAGAAAGCTAAGGAGAAAGTTGAAAAAGGACTAAAGCTAAACAGTGGCTCAAAATTTTTAGATGAGATATTAATCACACAAAATACTTCTAGCAAAGAAAAATTAGGTTTAGGGATGGAGAAAGGAAAGAGTTCCTTCATCAATGAGTCCGCAAAACTTATTGAAACATTCAGAGTAGAAGAAAATTCAAGTTAAAGTGGTGAGAAACTCTATAAGGAAGATATTGGAGAAGAGAACAAGTCTACTAAGATGAAGAAAAAAAATGAATAAAATAATCCAATGGAAGACAAGAAGAATAACCAAACAGTCCCTGATCAACAAAGGAAGAAGAAGAACATAACAAGAATGGATGTTGATGGATTTACAAGAGTGTGTGATTCAAGAAGGCCAAGACAAAGAAGACTACCTTATCCAACTCAAGAAAATGCAATGACCAAGTACTCATCATACTTCTATGGGTATTTCTATACTTGGAATCATTTTGGTCATAGGGCTAGAGAATATAGAGTCATTCCAAGAGTACATCATACTTCTATGGGTATTTCTATACTTGGAATCATTTTGTTCATAGGGCTAGAGAACATAGAGTCATTCCAAGGAATAAAAATTTTGTAAGAAAAAATCCATTTGCTCCCTTCATTTATATGAATATAGTCTATTACAATTGCAATGGTTTTGGTCATTGTGACATAGATTTTAGGAACCTGAAATGCTTAACTCTCTTCCTAGGGTTTTCCACATAGAAAGAGAGAGATTTAGGTCCTAAAATACTTATGCACATTCAAACTAGGATGTATGCAATGTGATGTGATGTAAATGAACTAATCTAAGTGCAATTGACTAATTAAAATGATCTAGAATGAATGCAAAGATGCAATTTATGTTATGTTTGAAAACATAGTGTGATATGCAAACAACTATGAAACATGAAGAAATAGATTAAAGAAATATGTAGAACAGAAAGTACAAGGTCAAATCTGAGTGCACCTGGATGATGTGTGAGCTTTCTGGAATGTCTGGGATGTTGAAATCAATTTTTTTGATTTTTCACAGTGGGACTCATTCACCAAGGGTGGCGAATCAGTCCTCTAACTGTTGAAAATGTGTCAGAAGCTAATTTCTGACAACCAAGAGTTGATTTCTGACAAAATGCAAATTTCTAGATTTCAAGTGGGACTCATTCACCATGGGTGGTGAATTAGTCCTCCCCAAGATTTTTGAAAAGTCAAGAGTCAACACTACTACTCCAGATCCTACAAAGTCTGAATGTTGGGTTGTCGGGGTCAACTCTAAATAAAATGGGTTGAAAATGCTCAAAATGCTTGAATAGATGATGAATTGATTTGAAGAGCCTAATTGACTTGAATTCCACTTTTCAACACCTATAAACTTGTTAATTCTACAAAACAAAGCTACAAATACACATGCACAAAGAGGCAAAATGTTGGGGGGTTAGTGAATAGGGATTTGCCTTGGTCAACCCCCACTTTGGTAATCAAACCCAATAGAAATGAATGACATGCAAAGGAGATGAAAAATGAATAACATGAAGTGTTACAAACTTACCACATCCTTGAATATGTAAATTTGAAGTGATGTCAATGGTTGTTCCAAAGTTCTTGAAAGTGCTTGAGTTGATGATGCAAGATGTTTGATTACTTGAAAATTGCTTGAATTATGAATGCTTGAATGAATGCGATGTAAAATGAGGTTAAAATCACTTATTTATATAAATCTTGTGCCTTAGTATCCATTCATACCTCATCACAGGCTGACATGAAGTGAATTTGAGTAAAATCCTAAAATAAATTTTGAAAAAAATTGAATATAGGGCCAAGAGGGACTCATTCGCCACCCTTGGTGAATGAGTCCCACTTGGGACCCATAGCCAAGTGTCAAAAATAAAGTCATGTTTAATGTTGTTTGTCAGGATAGGACCGAAAAATACACTTAATATAAGCATATGATGGCATAAAGAGATAAAATAAAGCATGAGAAAGGTGTAAATAGTGAAAATATGCCTAGAAAAGTGTGAAATCTTGTTACAAGACTTTACAACACTTCAAAATAGGACTTGTTAATGAATGAAAAGGTGGTTTTTAGGTGAATTGCATTAAATAGAGTCTAGAAGAATGTAGAAATGTCTTACAACACCTTCACAAGATGTCGTTCTTTGAATTTTAGCACTAAAATAAGCATGTTCAAGCCAAGATACATCATAAAATCAAAGCAGCATAGCTTCAACACTATGAAACAAGACCCAAAAGACCATGAAAATGACAAGGGACCATTTTTCAATGGCACAGTCATGTAGCTAGAGGATATAGAACAAAATTTATAAGACCAAATGTTTCATCTAAGAAGAAGAAAAATACAACTCCCAAATTGGAAAAGGAAGAGAAAGTTGAAAATAAACCTAAGAAGGTGTGGAAGGAGAAAGAGAAAAGTTCCACTCAATCTATGATTGCCCAAACAACACTACATGTAAAGAAACCAAATTTGTGGGTAATTGATAGTGGTTGCTCCAAGCACATGACTAGAGACAAGAGAAAATTCTTAGAGCTTGAGAAATGCAAAGAAGGATTAGTTAGTTTAGGTGAAAATACTACTATGAAAATTTGTGGTATAGGAATCATGAGCATATATGGGAAGAATAAGGAAAAAGATGTCCTTTATGTTAAAGGTTTAAAACATAACCTTCTAAGTGTTAGTCAAATGTGTGACAATGGTTACAATATTGTATTTAATTCTAAAGGTTGAAAAATAAGGAAGAATGGAAAGATAATTACACAAGGAATAAGGAATGATAGTAATCTCTACAACCTCTATGAAGTAAAAGGCCAAAATTATCTAATAAGCCAAGCATATGAGAGTTGGTTGTGGAATATAAGATTAGGGCATGTAAACTTTGATAATTTGGTAAAGATAAGTTCAAGAGGACTGGTTAGAAACATGCCTAAGTTCATGAATCCTACAAGAACTACCTACAAAGGATGCCAACAAGGAGAGAAAACAAGGGTTAAGTTTCCAACAAAGGATTATTCAACCACAAAACCCTTGCAAATAGTTCATATTGATCTATGTGGTTGCACAAGGACAAGAGAATTGCAAGGTGAGAGATATTTTATACTACTGTAGACATGCAAAATTCACATTATGCATTCGATCAGATTCGGTCAAATTAGCTCTTGCATTGGATCCATTCATCACCTTCATCCATTTAAATAATTTCATTGCCTAAGGTTATTTAAAATCAAAAAGCCATTTAAATCAAATCTTAAATCATTTTCCAAAGTCCAAAAAGTCAAATCAGTTAATCAGCATTAAATCAGCATAATCATCATTAAATTAATCTAATCCTAATCTAAGGCTAATCACATCCCACTTGCATTATCTAGATCTAGCCACTTGCACAATAAATCAATTTTATTGATTTATTAAAATCTCATTTTCTCTCAACATGACAAGTCAAATAGGGCATTTATTGCTCTTCTTTCTTGTCCCCCTCTCAAAATTTATTGCAAATTTGAATTCAAAATTTCCCCCTCTTGGGCACTCTTCCCAAATCTTGCACATACATCCATCAATCACATGGTGACAAGTGTCCTCAATTCATTGGCTTGTTTTTTATCCCACATTGGTCCCTCTTCAACATTTGGCATTTTGAAAATCTTTAAATAGGTGCATCATCCTCAAGCAAATCCTTCACAATCTTCACAATTTCATGCAAGGTTACTCTCTTCACTTGAGATTTAATCTTGTTCATCATCACTCCACCATCTTCATAGCATTTTCAATTTGAGCTTTTATCAAGGATTGGGAAAGGGTCACTAGCACATGTGACACCAATCCAACTATGGAATAGGTAATTTGGTTTTGTTTTCATAATGCTTTGGTCTTTTTAATATCATTTGCTGCATTTGGAAGCATTTCTAAGGTATTTCATAGAGGCATTTTAGTAGAGTTTGCATAACACTAACCCATGCTTGAAGTGTAGTTTGTTTGCAGATTTTGAAAAAGATGCCTACATTATGGCGCTAGAAGGAGGGCCATGAGTTAAACTATACATTCATTGAAAAAGCTTGCCTAGCAGTGGTGTTTGCATCCCAAAAATTTAGACACTACATGTTGGCACACAAGATCAAACTCATAGCTAAAATTGATCCCTTAAAGTATCTTCTTTCAAAGGCAATGCTTACAGGAAGAATGGCTAAGTGGGTAATGATATTATCAGAATATGACATTGAGTATGTGGAGCGCAAGGCAATCAAGGGACAGGTCATTGCAGACCAACTGGCAGATGCACCTATCTATGCGGAGAGCCCACTTGTTTCAGAATTTCCAGATGAATCCATTTTCAACATTGACATAGCTACTCATTGGAAACTATACTTTGATGGATCCTACACACAACATGGGTCAGGAGCTGGTATCTTCTTCATCACTCCACAAGGGGATTGTATACCAAGATCATACAAACTAGCATTCCCTTGTACCAACAACATTGCAGAATACGAGGCTTTAACTATAGGTCTCAGGATAGCAGTACAGTGGAACATTATGGCATTGAAGGTATATGGAGATTCACAGCTTATCATAAATCAAGTGAACAATGAGTACCAAACAAAGGATGATAAGCTAACTCCATACAAAAGGCTGGTGGAAAATCTCAAGGAATATTTTGTTGACATCACATTTGAGCAAGTACCAAGAACCAACAACAGAGCAGCAGACGCAATGGCAACTATTGGATCACTCTTAGAGATCCCTCAAAATGTTCCGAAATACGACTTCTTGGTAGAGCAGCTTCTCGTACCAGCATTCAAGGTACCAGAGTCAGAATTTGTGTGCGAAATCGTTGGTCCAAATGATCAGTGGTACCAAGACATTTACACATACCTTAGGATAGGTATCATTCCCGCCGATTTGCGTTCAAGCCTTAGACGAACCTTTATCAAGAAAGCATCTCGTTTTGTCATTTTAGGAGAAACCCTTTATCGCAGAAGCATAGAAGGAACCTTACTAAGATGTCTTAACCCTGAGGAGGCTTCGACTGCCCTAACTGAGGTGCACAACGGCATCTGTGGTTCTCATTCGAGTGGCATGACCCTGTCTAAGAAATTGTTGAGGAGTGGGTATTACTGGCCTACCATGGACAGAGAGGCACATGAATACGTCAAGAAGTGTCTACAGTGTCAGCAACACGGGGACCTCATCCATGCTCCAGCTCAAGAGCTTCATCCAATCATCACACCATGGCCCTTTTCACAGTGGGGACTCGATCTCATTGGGAAAATCACACCCACCTCATCCAACGGCCACAAATTCATTATAACTGCAACTGAGTACTTCACCAAGTGGGTTGAAGCCATACCTATGACCACATAGGAAGCCCAGTCTCAAGTTCATCACGAACTATCTCGCTTATGCGCTATGGTGTTCCACAAAGCTGGCCCATCTCCGATAATGGACACCATTCAAAAATCGAGTCAGGCCTGTCTTGATAAATTTAAAATCCAACATGGCTTTTCCACCCCATACTATCCCCAAGGCAATGGCCAATGACTACAAATAAAACCATCCTCAATCCTTGATCCAATGGCCGAATTAGTGGCATTTCTGACTTAATCCTGCCCTTTGGGCTTATCGAACCAGCATCCGCACACCCACTGGTGCCACACCATTTTCCTTGGTCTACGGATCAGAGGCCATCTTGCCCATTGAGATCGAGTTACCATCCCTCAGAGTATCATTGCAAAATCTCATCACGGACGAGGAGTATCGAGTTTCAAGACTGAACGAGCTGGAACTGTTGGATGAGCGACGTTTGGACGCTTTAAACCATCTACAAGTGTATCAGAATAGACTGAAAAGGAGCTACAACAAGAAAATCAGAAGCAGAACTTTCCAAGTTGGAGAATTAGTCTTAAAAGAAAATCAGAAGAATGTCCCAAATCCCAGCAGCAAAGGAAAGTTTGAACACAATTGGTTAGGGCCTTTCATTGTCACAGCAAGCTACAAATCAGGGGCATATCAGCTATCAACACGAAGAGAACCTCTGAGGAGCCATGAATAAGCTCCCATCTCAAAAGTTTTATGCCTAAATCTTTCAAGGTATAGAACCAAAAATCAAAAATCATAAAGTCACGAGCATGGTTGCCGGTGAAAACACGGCAACGGGCGTCTTGGTATTGATAAAAAATCAAAAATCAAAAGCGGTAAAGAGAAAAATAGATCCTCTAGTGAAAACCACTTCGGTGGCACTTTGGGCAAATACCTTGGTGAAAACCTGGCAAACAGGCGCCTTGCGTAAATAAGCACTTTCCATCCACCAGGATCTTTATGGCTTGATCTACATTATCCCTCCATTTCGCTTCCATCGTCCATCACATCCATATCTCCATCCATCACTCATCCGCTCACATCCGCACCATAGCTTGGTCCTGTGCTCGTATCATGATCCCTCCTAGTACTACTCGGCCCATTCTCAAGGTCAGTTTGTCCTGCCTTTATCGGAGGAGTCTATTGCATCCTGCGGGGCATGTTCTCATCGGATCGGATGGGTGTATAATCTCCCAAAATCCTCAAGCAGAAAATCCAAAAACATCGGAGAAATGAGAAAATCCAAAACATCCAAAACATTTCCAAAATCAAAACATCCAAATATATCAAAATCCCAAAACAAAGATGCGTCTTGTTGAACTTCACATTCGTCGAGCTTGATAGGCAAAGAGTTGATCGCGATCATCCCAAGACATTAGGTGATCCTAGGAGTCGCCATAATAGGCCCGACATCATCATGTATATATAATAATACATGCATCGGTCAAGTTGTCGATTGAACTCGTGAGTCTAGCACGTGTTAATATAACGTAGAGCAAAGGCTAATCATCGATGATAAGCCAGGGCCCTTCGGGGATGTAGGTCTTTGGTTAGTCTCTTGGTGGTACTGCCAGAGAAAATCCCAAAAACATTGGAAATCGAAAATCAAAACATTTGTAAAACCTCAAAATTACCAAAAGCGACCTCAAAACATTTGCAAAATTCCAAAAACATCCAAATATTTGAAAAGGAAATCCATCCACCTCATCTAAACACACTCGCCAATAATCAATCATCCATAATATAAATCGTCATCCACCCGCCAACCTTTGGTAAAAGCAATTGAGAAACAAGTCCCTAGCGGTCAAGCGTGAAAACCTAATGTCAAAATCTCAAGTATAGGTCTGTCGGCAAGCAAGTTGGTCAACTCTTTTCTTATCAATGGCATATAAATCATAAATCAATTTCATCATCATTTGATACAAAGCATTTCCTAGGATCCGTTCCGACAATGGGCATTTTTATCAAATCAACCAATTTGGGTAAAACAAAACGACGTGTCATTAACATGTCCTAGGATCCGTTCCGACAATGGACATTATCTTTTGGCAATAAGTTTTGGCTCCCATCTTTTGAAACACATCCCTCTGGCTGAAGGTATGAAGAACATTGGCTTGTTTGTGTACTTGATCTTTTCTTTTGATTTATCTTATTGTGCTCAGTCCAAGGACCTCTCGATGATATCCGAAGGATTTAGAGAGATAGGAATGGAACGCGATCATTATCTTTGTGCCGCTGGCGTTGGGCGGCTCTTGTAATATAACTTAGCGAATACTTGCTTTGTTAGATGCCTTCTTAGGGTTTTCGTATGTCAAAGAATGTGAACAAAAGGCTCCTATATCTGTTTATTGAGTCAAAGTCCATCACTAAGTACAACGCCATCCCTGGTCTTTATACCTTGATGCCGCGTTCTTGGCGTGTTATCAAACATAAAGTAAGTGACCTTGAAAATCCCAATCCTTGATAAGCGAAATCATCTATCATTTATCATCATCATCATCCATCTATCAATCATCTGTCTCTAATAAAGTCTCGACCAATCATGGACTTGTGGGATCCTCTTGTCATCATCTCATTTCCACGCTAACATCATACATCCATCATGCATCCATCATGCATCCATCCTGCATCTGCAAACCATCAATAAATTGCATACCACATATCATTCATATCATACATCATAGGAAACATCGATCATTTCACATGCATTGCATATCATCATCATAATATAGATCTATTAGTCTAAGCATCTCATAAATCATCCGTTGCATAATCACAGCATATCACATCATCCATCTCATCCATCTCATATCATATCACATTTAAGTTACTTAGAATAATATAGATTTGTTATTCTAAGCATCTTAAAATCATCTCATTTGCATCGTCGTCCATAACCACCCATTTTGAACCTCTTTATCGCGAGACCGACCCTCAAATCGAATATTTTAAATTTCGATCTCTCGAGGGGGCAATGTACCAGTGTACTTCTTTCCGCTGGGGCATCCGAAAAAATCATGAAATTTTTAAATTTCGATTGCGTCAAGTTTATTCTTTGAACCAACGCAACAAGTACATTGCTTCAAAGAGGGGCAAAATGTAGACATGCAAAATTCACATTATGCATTCGATCAGATTCGGTCAAATTAGCTCTTACATTAGGCAAATTCATCACTTTCATCCATTCATTAAATAAGTTCATTTATCAAATAAATCTTAGCATTCAACCTTCATCTTGCATCATCCACTTAATTAAATAAATCAAAAAGCCATTTAAATTAAATCCTAAATCTTCCATCATTTCTGGATTTAAATAAATCAGAATATCAAAGTCTTGAAAGTCAAATCAGCTAATCAGCATTAATCAGCATAATCAATCTAATCCTAATCTAATGCTAATCCCATCCCACTTGCATTATCTAGACCTAGCCACTTGCACAATAAATCAATTTTATTGATTTATTAAAACATCATTTTCCCTCAACATGACAAGTCAAGCAGGGCATTTATTGCTCTTCTTTCTTGTCCCCCTCTCAAAATTTATTGCAAATTTGAATTCAAAATTTCCCCCTCTTGGGCACTCTTCCCAAATCTTGCACACACATTAACTAATCACATGATGACAAGTGTCCTCAACTCATTGGCTTGTTTTTGATCCCACATTGGTCCATCTTCAACACTTGGCATTTTGAAAATCTTTAAATAGGTGCATCATCCTCAAGCAAATCCTTCACAATCTTCACAATTTCATGCAAGGTTACTCTCTTCACTTGAGATTTAATCTTGTTCATCATCACTCCACCATCTTCATAGCATTTTCAATTTGAGCTTTTATCAAGGATTGGGAAAGGGTCACTAGCACATGTGACACCAATCCAACTATGGAATAGGTAATTTGGTTTTGTTTTCATAATGCTTTGGTCTTTTTAATATCATTTGCTGCATTTGGAAGCATTTCTAAGGTATTTCATAGAGGCATTTTAGTAGAGTTTGCATAACACTAACCCATGCTTGAAGTGTAGTTTGTTTGCAGATTTTGAAAAACGGCTGATGTAGTATATGGCTCTTTCTATTCCATTTTCATCATGTTGTGCTAGGAGAGCACCAAGGGCTGCTGCAGTTGCTGAGATATAAAGGATCAATGGTTTGTTCTGAATTGGAGGCCTTAGTACTGGAGGTGTTAACAGATATTCCTTGATTTTGTTGAAGGCTTGTTCACATTTGTCATCCCATTTGTACGTTACCCCCTTGTGGAGTAGGTGAGAGTAAGGGATTTGTTTGTCTGCTAATTGTGCTATGAACCTGCGAATTGACTGAAGCCTGCCTTGGAGACCTCTCAGTTGTTTCAATGTCCTAGGAGCTTCCATTTCAAGTATTGCTTTCACCTTTGCCGGATCAATCTCAATGCCTCTCATTGACACTATGTAACCCAACAACTTTCCTGATTGTACGCCAAAGACCCACTTCTTGGGATTCAAACGAACCTTGTATTCTTCTAGTCTGTCAAAGATAGCACTCAAGACCGATATATGATCCTCCTTCTTTTTGGATTTTCCCAGGATGTCATCAACATAGTCCTCAACTGTTTTGTGGATCATGTCATGGAATATTAGTGTCATGGCCCTTTGGTATGTGGCCCCAGCGTTCTTTAAGCCGAATGGCATTACGTTCCAGCAGTATGTTCCCCATGGGCAAGTGAAAGCCGTCTTGTGTTGATCTTCTTTTGCTATCATAATCTGGTTGTATCCTGAAAATCCGTCCATAAGTGATAGCATCTCATGCCCTGCTGTCATGTCTACTATCATGTCGATGTTGGGGAGCGGGAAATCATCCTTGGGACATGCTTTGTTCAAATCTCTGAAATCCGTACAGATTCTTATGGCTCCGTCAGGCTTTGATACGGGTACCAAGTTCGATACCCATTCTGGATAATCAATTGGTCGAATGAATCCCACATCTAATAGCTTTTTGAGCTCCATTTTGACTAACAAAGCAATTTGAGGATGCATTTTGCGAAGCTTCTGTCTCACAGGTTTAGCTTTAGGATAGACTGCCAAGTGATGAACCACTACCTCTGGATCCAATCCTGGCATATCAGCATAGGTCCACGCAAAATTTATCTTCCTTTCCTTTAAGAAGGTAGCCAACTCCTCTTGTTCTTTGCATAATAATGACTCAGCGTAGAATGTAATATGAGGAGTTTCTTGTGTTCCCAGATTGATGGGGTTGCACTTTTCTGCTAGCATAGCTGACTTTTCTTGGTGTATAGCTGTAAGAGGAAGATTGAATCCCCCATCCTCAGGCGCCTCAGAGAGGTTTTCACCATTGGATGCGTCCTTTCTTTTTACTTTTTTAGAGTCGGAGAGTGCCACAAGGTGGTTTTCACTCAAGGACTTGGAGATTATTCTCAATTTTTTATTTTTGCGACTGAGGGATTCAATCGTTTCTCCATAGTATGCATGTGTATCCAGCTCTATGATAAAACCTGCCTTATGATCCCCACATGGAATGTCATCCCTAAGTCCCATGAATTCCGAGAGCGCCTTATCGTTTTCAAACATGTCAAGAATTGGTGGTCCTCGTTGGTCGTAATCAATCAGTTGGGGATAGACTAATCGGATTTCATTGCTTTGGTTTTCAGACTCATAAGACAAGGTGCTAATCATAAGGACATTAGTATCCTCAAACAACAAAGGTAATCCTATTTCTGGTGACTCAGTTAAATCAGTGGGCATTCCTAAAGTCATGGAGGATTTTGGAGTAGCTACAGATTCCTGAGGAGGCGTTCGGTTCCGTCTATCCTGGGCACCTCGACCAAGTACAGTTACCTTAGGAGTAGGATGACCAATGCCAAGATTTTTTATTTGCTTCTCAGGTATAATGGGTATTACACGCCCGTTATTATCTTGGCCTAACCCTTGGTTCCGGTTATAGCCCATCAAGAGCATCGCTTCATACCTTTGTTTCGTTCATCCATAGGCAATTCAACTGCCGGTATATCATCTCGATAAAGGAGATGAGATAGGTCCCCCTCTAATGTTTCCTGACCAAGATCTCCTGCACTTGTGAAGGTAGGGTTTCGTTCATAGGATCCTTGAGATGTTGAAGCTTCTTGTGATTGTGGTCGTCCTCTTGATCTAGGAGATTGTGGTAGCTCTCCTACTACAAAAGCATTCTTAGGCATTGAATAGTTTCCACAACCATCATCTTGTATTATAACTTTGATATCAGAAAAGGCGGGGATGGCGGGGGTGGAGGGTGTCTCTGTCACAGAAGTGAGAGTGGCGGGATCCACGTAAGGTGTTGATGGGCCTTCATCGTTCTTGGGTACTTGCGGGATCTTGTAGTATTTTGCCTCTAGATTTTTGCAGTAGGCAAATGGCTCAGGATCTCCATGGATAGTAACCTCTTGACCTTCATGTGTGAATTTCACACATTGATGAAAGGTTGAAGCTACAGCTTGCATTGCATGTATCCATGGTCGCCCTAGGAGAATGTTGTATGGTAAATCGAGGTCCAAGACCTGACAGTTGGTTTGCATGATGGCGGGTCCAACCTGGACAGGAAGCTGAATGGTGCCTTGGGATACCCTTTCCTGGTCATCATATGCTCTTATTGTGATGCCTTTTCCTTTGTCAATTGAATCCTCTGAAATGTTCAAATTCTTTAGAAGCTTTAAGGAGCAAATATTTAAGCCTGCACCTCCATCCACCAAGACTCTCTTGACTTTCTTTTTATTTACGTACACCTCCAGATGAAGTGCACGGTTGTGAGATGGTTGTGTGGGGAAGTCTTGTTCAGAAAATGTAAGAATGTTAGGTGTGGTGATACTTGCGACCATAGCTTGGAATTGTTCTGTATCTAGATCTGCGGGGACAGTAGATGACGCCAAAGCTTCTTCTAGAATCTTTTTGTGTGCAGATGAGATTTTGAGTAACTCCATGATGGAGATATGTGCAGGGGTTCTTTTCAATTGATCCAAGACATTATAGCCACTAGGGTTAGACCTTGGATTGGATGTGGAATTTCTGCTTGGTTGGGATGGTGCTGCAATGGTAACCTTTCCACCTCTTGTGGTGACTCCACAATCGGCTTGGGCCCCTTTGATGGTGATGACTCCACAAAACTCATCTAAACAAGCGACAACACCCTCGTATGTGTGGTTGACATTTTTATAAGCCCCTTTTCCTTTGTCTTGATCTTTGTTTCCTTTGTTGCCATGATTCGGCATCGGATTCGTGTAAATCTTGAGATCTTTGTTTCCTGATGGTGCTTCCACATCTATGATTTTGTCATCTATGAGGTCTTGAATTAGATTTTTGAGCCTCATGCAGTTGTTTGTCGTGTGTCCCTTGAGTTTGTGGAAGTCACAAAGATAATTCTCATTATACCATGGTGGCTTGACCGATGGTTCTTGATAATTATTATGTGTAGGGACCGTTATCAATTTTTCATCTACCAATCTTTTCATGATTGCTTCAGCAGGTTCCCCAAGGAGTGTGTATTTTCGTTTGGGGAAGAACTTGTTTCGCTGTGGTCTTCCCTGATTATCAATGTTGTTTGTGTTTTGGTTATGGGATGGTTGGACCACAGTATTGACTTGTCGATTGCTTTGATTGGTATTTTGGTGTTGTTGTTGTTGGGATGGTGGATTGTTCTTCCGTGGGGCACTAATGACAACTTTGGCGTCAACAACACCATCATTGGTTACATTACGATTCTTTGCCCATGTTCGTGGTTTGTCATGATAATTGGATGATGAGCGGCCTTCTTGATATGATGAAGTTTCTCCCTGCGTGGCAAGGGCTTGTTCGATATTGAGCGCCCTAGGTATCAATTGGTCGTAAGTGGTGATGTTTTGCATTTTGAGGTGGAAGGCCAAGGGCCCATCAAGATTCGCAATGATAGTTCCCACTTGTTGTTCTTCAGGCATGGACCACTTGCTTTGATTAGCTTTGGATCGCCATCGTTGTAAGAAAGCACCGAATGATTCATTTTTCCCTTGTTTGAGAGATGATAATTCCTGTAAGCTAACCTCCATGGGAGTGTTGAAGGAATAATTATGTATGAAGGCATCCACGATTTCCTGGAATTTTTTGATTCCAGAAAGTCGAGAAAACCAATCAATAGCGTTTCCAGCCAAGCTTCTTGGGAATAATCTCATCAAGTACGTTTCGTCGTGAGCCACCTCCATGCAATGTACTTGAAATTCCCTGATGTGATCTTCAGGGTTACCCGTTCCGCGATATTTGTCAAATTTAGGGATCTCAAGCCCTTTTGGGAATGGTTTCATTTCTACGCTCCTATCAAATGGATAAGGGCATAGGTTTTTTTGTGGTTTTGGTGTCTTTCCTGATTGAAGGTCAAGCACTTGTTGTGACAGAAATTTTATTTGTGCGGTGACATCCAATTGTGGATCAGGAGGTGGAATGAAGGTGTTCTGGGGGGGTGGAGTGGGTGTTTGAATGGGTGGAATGTTTGCTTGTTGTGCCATGTATGCTTTCAACAACGCTTGTTGTTGATCTTGTTGTTGTTGCGCTAATAGAGCTTGTTGTTGTGCTTGATGTTGTTGGTCCAACAATGCTTGTTGTTGGTCAGCTAGGGCTTGTTGGGCTGCTTCTTGTTGCTCTTGGTATTGCTCTAACGCTTTCTGATATGCGAGTTGTTGGGCTGCTTGTTGTTGTGCAAAGTACTGCGCTTGTGCTTGCACTCGTGCTTGGGCATCTTGGGCATCTTTTGCAGCTTGTGCAGCTTGAGCAGCTTGTGCGGCTTGTGCAGCTTGTGCAGCTTGAGCAGCTTGAGCAGCTTGTGCGGCTTGTGCAGCTTGTGCAGCTTGAGCAGCTTGAGCGGCTTGTGCGGCTCGTTGTTGTTGTTGCAACAAAGCTTGGGCTTGTGCTGCTTGTTGTGCTTGTTGTTGTTGCAGCGATGTTTGAGCTTGATTTTGCTGTGAAGCTTGAGAAGCGTGCGTGGCTATAGGCGCTTGCCGAATTGTTTGATATTGTTGGAGCAATTGTTGGTATGCTTTGAATGAAGCATTGTAATGGCTTACTTGGCTTGGTCGCAGTGGTGGTGGTGGTGGGATCGGAATTGTGTTGGAAGTTTGAGATGTGCTTAGAGCGATGGTGGGAGGTTGCGATGTAAGGGGTATGATGGGGGTAGTGGAAGTTTGAGGTATAGTGGATGTAGTGGTTGGAGTGAATGTGGTGATAGGTGCATTTGGGATGGGTGAAGTGATAGGAATGGTGGGACTAGGTGAAGTGGTAGGAATGGTAGAGATGAGCGAAATAGTGGGTATTTGAGAGACCATATTTTGATTAGCTATCATGTGTTGGTTTGATGTGGATGGTGTGTTCGAAAGATGTGATGTACCCCCTTGGTTGGATGAATTGATTTGGATGGGGCGATTTATGTTAGGGAAAGGTGGAAATTTAGGTAAAGGGGGGATCCCTAAACCAAAATATGGTGTTGACGTGGTGGGAGGTGTGAATGATTTGAAAGGTGGAAAATTTTCTTGTGCAAATGAAGAGACAAATCCGTAGGGTATCTCTATTTCGGATGAGCTTGCTTGTACCAAAGGTCTAGACACTTGCGTGTCAAGGGAAAATGATGAGGTGGTATGGTAAGGAACCTCAGATGTATCGATAAATCCAAGTGGGTTGTAAAGTGGGTTTTGATGCGTGTTGAAGAGGGTATCATCCTCATTGATAGTAGGTTCTATGGTGGCAATGGAAGTGGTTGATTGCGGAAGGGTGTTTTGGTCATTTGGTACAAGAAGCTCATCCTCAATAGTGTTGAGAATTGATGGATTTATTTTAGCCATTGCGCGAAGAAACTTTTGTAGTTTTGGTTGTTTGAGCATCTCAAGAACTTCTTCCTCACTTAATTCTGTTGGTGTGATGTCTTCCACCAAGACCTCTTTTTGTGGATCGTGTGTAGTGATAGTGAGGTCTGGAAGTGGTGTGTTTTGGATTTCTGGAATGTTTTGGCTTAGATCGCTTGTGGTTGATGTTTCTTGATTTAACTCCATGTTCCTCTTGTGTTGTGATCTTGTTTGAACCATAAAAGAGCAAACTAGGATGTGTAAAAGATCAAAGATGTGAAGATGAAAGGTGTAGGATATATGGGTGAGAATGGAAGTTTTGAATTTGTATTGAAAGTCTTGATGTGATGCTAGGTACTTTGGGTTTGCTTTGATTGATGTTTAGACTTTGAATTCTGTCTTTTGAATGTTGATGTTTGAGCAAGAGATATCCCCAAGATGTTTGGATGATGATCTAAAAAAGATAACTAATGCTCATAAAGGATAATTTGATTTAGAAGTGAGAATAGGATGTGTCTACTCACAAGCTAACCAAAAGATAATCCAAATTAGTGATGGGAGAAGGATGCATCTATCCACCATTAATTTGAACAAAGTGATAATTCAACTAAGCATGTGCAAAGGGATTCATTCACACACTTGAGTTGAACAAGTTTGATGTTTGAAGAATTCAAAGTCTCATGTTTGAAAGGTTTTGATGTCTACCAAAGGAGCCTAGCATAGTTGTGTCAAGATTTTCTCAAAATGTTGGTGAGATGTTTATGGTTGATGATGTTTTTGATGGATGAATGTTTGTTTTGATCTTAGAATGACCCTAGTTTAGACTTTTGCTTAACAAGACCAAGGTATTGAAGAACGTGTTATGCCCTAAGCAAGGTATCCAATCCCTTGAAACAATCTTGGATTTTGTGTGTAGTAAAATGAATATAAAGTGGGGTTGTCTCTTGAAGCATGTCTATATAAATTAGCCAACAACTTTTCTCTAAAATCATATAACCTTTTGAGTCTTTGTTGATGTTGTTTTGGGCTAAGTTTCCTTTTCTTGGGTTTTTGTATCTTGATCTTGTGAGAAATCATTGAAAAGACATGTGTGGGGCTCAATTGTTTATCTTTGCTTTTAATGACTTCTTTTTACCAAATACACTTTCTTGATTATGTTTCAAACTAAAGATGTCCTATGTCAAAATTCCTTTTCTTCCCACAAAGTGTTGTGTGGGAATTCCAAGAAATTGAGGCAAAGGGATTTCCTAGGTTAACCCTAGTTAGAGCAAATGACGATATAAATTCAAGTGATGAGAAACCTCTAAGGACATAATCCCAAGGGAAGGCAACAACACTTAAATTTGTCAAAAGGTATTTGCTCTATCAAAAGGGGTTTGAAATTTGCATGATCATGTTTAAGTGTTTGTTTGCAAAATGTTTTCGAATACCCACTGTGTTTTCAAACAAAGAACAATTACAAGCCCTATGGATGTGATAGACAATGTTTGTTGAGTCCCCACTTGGACAAGTCCAGCTCATGCTACTTTTAGCGGATGGTTAGGTCGCCAGCCCCATGGCTCCCTCACGGCACTCATTTATCACAGGCGTAAGCATCAACCACCATGGAAACTCCCATGGCATGCTTTCCATCTCTACTAAAGCCGTAAAATTGTGGGGCGGCTTGAGCGACCGTTCTTGCACCAACAAATAGATTAAGGATTTTTGAAAATTCTAACACATAGGTTCTAGTAAGGATTTTCCATTCGTGGAGATTGACCCATACGGCAAGAGTCCCCTTTCGGATCCATCCTATCGGAGCCAACAGCGTGATTATGGCGTTTAACCAAAATCCTCATTTATATCGGCTGGAAATACTCTTGGCTTTAGAGTGTTACCGGTTGAGTGGAAATTAAGCTTGGGTGAGTACTTTTTCCCAAAGCCGAGGCCCTCTAAAGATAAACAAAGCGAGCAAAGACACAATCAGTAACTTTCGGTCGATCACGATGGCACAAGAAACCTTGAAATGTCTGTGAAATGCCTCTCACCTTTCATACGGATGTTCAATTTTTAAACCCAAAATGAAGTGTTTTAAAGCAATAAAATGTATTTTGAGTGTTTCTCTTGCACCCTAGATCGCACGAAGCGCAAGGGGAGAGGATACGCACTCAAAAGACAAAATAACACAATCAAGCACTTGTTCGTTTTAGCCTCAAAGCAATGATGACTTCATTTTAAGCACCAAAATCAAGTGTGAAGTTTGCCTTGTTCAATTTTAAACCAAAATGAAATCTAGTAAATTTGTTCTAAGGTTCGTTTTAAGCCCTTTGCAATGAAAATGAAATTGTTCGTTTTAGCCCCAATTGAAAACTAATGTTCTAAAACGAAAAGGAAAACAATTTCGTGAAGTGTTGATCAAACACTTAAAGTGTTAAAGAACACATTGTGTTTTCAAAAAAAACATTTCCCTCCTTTCGTGAAGTAGTATTGATCAAAAAAATCAAAGTGTTAAAAAACACATTGTGTTTTCAAACAAGAATCCTCCTCCTCTTTTGCTTTGCATCTTTTCGCCTTTGTTCGTTTGTACCTTCGCTTGTACCTTCGTTTGTTTTTGTACCTATAAGAAGAAAAGACAATTTTGTGAGGATCATATAAGGTCAATTTTGATGATTAACTTTAAACCATAGCATGATCTTTATTGAAATAACAAACGATTTGAGTGACAAATGATAGTAAAAGGATGCTTTAATCATGCTTTGGAATTTGATTTTATTGAAAAGATAGAACACTTGCTAGACCCCTTCTCTTCCTTATCAAAATTCATAGTATTGAATCAATCATAAGGAATAATTTAATAACTATAATAGTGTGGCAAATTTAAACTTTTAAAGAGTCAATGAATTCTTTTACTAAATCAGCCATACACAAAAGCCTCCTTATATTCCTAAATGTGATAATATCATTATGACATTTATTAAAATACGAGAGAATATTGAAATAAATATGCACTCCATCAAAGCAAATTACTAAGGATTTTCCACATGGCATTATGATTATGGGGACATGAATCCTAATTGATCAGCTCCAAAAGTTTCACAGCTTTCTTTAGTACTTCATTTGGCCATCCAATCTTGTCTCTGTCACACCTCTCCACTCGCACTCAGACCCATCACTGTCATCCTGCAGATTTAATGCGTTGCATACCTATTAATGATCAAGACAATTGTAAGGAGAATTAAATGCAAATCAGGTTAGGGGCGTATGATTTCCAAAATATGAAAACTCAGTGTAAAGAGAGCATTAGTCCACATGTCCCAATCCTTGATCGGCTGGCAGTTAATAAATCTATCCTTGTTCGCTGTCTAAAGGTAAAGCAACATATAAAGATCTCTAAAGACAATAACACGCCTTTCATGAAGTTTAAACAGCAACTAAAAATGCGTAGTAGCTTTTTATATTTCAATGTTTAAACAATGATTAGTGAGATTCCCACGCCACTTTTGTCATTTGAACACAAACCGAAGACAAACAAGAAATGAATGCGTGCTGCAAAATGGTTGGAGTAAGATGACTTTTGTTCATGAAAGTATATTTTATTCATTTTTTTATGGGAATCAGCACCCTACAAAAGGTTAATCATATCGCCACCTGCAACACTTTATCCCACTCAAGAAACATTAAAAGACAGCTGTTAGATTCATCACAACATAGCTCAGCGTAGTTTGAAAACATCACAGAGAATAAACGCAAGTCAAATGTGAGTGCTTTACACTTGTAAGAATATACAACCAATATGCATTGCATGAGAAGCGTTGTTTCAGAAAAAAATAACAATAAAAATGATAGACATTTGTTCTAGTATCATTGATCTCGAAGACACTTAGAAAGACCACAACATCAAATGCGTATCAATGATTCAACAACCTGTGGCAGCATTTTCCTTCTAGCGCTAGACAATAAAAATGATAGACATTTGTTGGTTGTTTGTTCAAAGATTGACCACAGCATCAAATGCGTGTCCTATTATTGCCTAAGAAAAAACAGAACTGCCAATCAAGAGTAGGAAAATAACTATGCATAAATTTAACTTGCAACCCAACTGCATATTTGATTAACGTCACTGCCAAATTATGTCAATGAAGTAACCAAAATACTCTGGAGGTGAACAAACAAGTCCGCCAACAGAGGAAAGAACCTAGTGGCGGAGGTGTAGTTGGCAGGCGTGAACTTTTAATCAAACAAAATCAGCAGCTTCTCATACGGTTAGTAAATGCCAGAACATCAGTTTCTCGTAGGGCTATCAAACATAATAGTCCCATTTGTCAATACAATAATTAAAGCACCACAAAACATAGCCATGCTACTGTCCAACATGCATAGGGATAATAAATACCACAGTTAGCTCAGATTTTACCACTTGCCAGATTTCTTACACATCAACTGAAAATGTTGAACTCATTGATTTATTTGTAGGTTGGGGACAAAAATCTCTTACTATTGACAGAAAATGACTGGTATTACAGTGTGTTTATATTTCTTTTAAAGATAGAAAAAAAAAGAACGCTGCTTTTGGGAAAGAGTGGACCAAAGACAAAAAGAAAAGGCGCATAGGAGACTTCTGTCATAAAGTTATAACTAGCAGTGCTATGGTATACACGCAAGCATTAAAAGAAAACAAAAGCACGTATGATCCAAAAAGAATGCCTTCAAAACAGGGTGCAGCGAGTACAGGATATGCACAAAATGGATCTATCGTGGAGGCTTTAGGGATTTTCACAAATGCTTATGTTAATAAACAGTTAAAAGTAAGCTCATGTACAACAATCATGAAAACATTTGCCCTCCTTCTAGCGCCATAATGTAGGCATCTTTTTCAAAATCTGCAAACAAACTACACTTCAAGCATGGGTTAGTGTTATGCAAACTCTACTAAAATTCCTCTATGAAATACCTTAGAAATGCTTCCAAATGCAGCAAATGATATTAAAAAGACCAAAGCATTATGAAAACAAAACCAAATTACCTATTCCATAGTTGGATTGGTGTCACTTGTGCTAGTGACCCTTTCCCAATCCTTGATAAAAGCTCAAATTGAAAATGCTATGAAGATGGTGGAGTGATGATGAACAAGATTAAATCTCAAGTGAAGAGAGTAACCTTGCATGAAATTGTGAAGATTGTGAAGGATTTGCTTGAGGATGATGCACCTATTTAAAGATTTTCAAAATGCCAAGTGTTGAAGATGGACCAATGTGGGATTAAGATTCTGCCAATGAGCTAAGGACACTTGTCACCATGTGATTAGTTAATGTGTGTGCAAGATTTGGGAAGAGTGCCCAAGAGGGGGAAAGTTTGAATTCAAATTTGCAATAAATTTTGAGAGGGGGACAAGAAAGAAGAGCAATAAATGCCCTGTTTGACTTGTCATGTTGAGGGAAAATGATTGTTTTAATAAATCAATAAAATTGATTTATTGTGCAAGTGGCTAGGTCTAGATAATGCAAGTGGGATGTGATTAGTATTAGATTAGGATTAGATTAATTTAATGCTGATTATGCTGATTAGCTGATTTGACTTTCAAGACTTTGATATTCTGATTTATTTAAATCCAGAAAATGATGGAATATGATTTAGGATTTAATTTAAATGGCTTTTTGATTTATTTAATTAAGTGGATGATGCAAGATGAAGGTTGAATGCTAAGATTTATTTGATAAATGAACTTATTTAATGAATGGATGAAAGTGATGAATTTTCCTAAGGTTGATCTTTGATCATCCCCCGAGACATTTAGGTCAGTCCTATAGGAGTCCGCCATAATAAACTGACATCTCATCATGTATATCATCATCTGTAAATCGGTCAAGTTGTCAGTCGAACTACGTGGTCTCTGCGTGTATAACGTAGGCAAGGATAATCTATCGATAAGCCCCCGAGGCCCCTAGGATAGGTCTTTAGGTTAGTCTCTTGGTCAAAATCTCAGAAAATCCCAAAAACATTGGAAAAGTGAAAATCAAAACTGTTTGTAAAACCTCGAGAAAAATTACCAAAAGCGACCTCAAAACATTGCAAAATTCAAGAAACATCGAAATATTTGAAAAATCCATCCACCTCATCTGGCTTTTCGCAGTAATCAATCATCCATAATAAATGGTCATCACCCATAACCTTTGGTAAGCGATTAGAAACAAGTCCTGGCAGGTCAAGCGTGAAAACCTAAACTATCAAAATCTCAAGTATAGGTCTGTCGGCAAGCAAGTTGGTCAACTCTTTTCTTATCAATGGCATATAAATCATAAATCAATTTCATCATCATTTGATACAAAGCATTTCCTAGGATCCGTTCCGACAATGGGCACTTTTATCAAATCAACCAATTTGGGTAAAACAAAACGACGTGTCATTAACATGTCCTAGGATCTGTTCCGACAATGGACATTATCTTTTGGCAATAAGTTTTGGCTCCCATCTTTTGAAACACATCCCTCTGGCTGAAGGTATGAAAAACATTGGCTTGCTTGTATACTTGATCTTTTCTTTTGATTTATCATATTGCGCTCATTCCAAGGACCTCTCGATGATATCCAAATGAAGGATTTAGAGAGAAAGGAATGGGGCAACGATCATTATTATTTTGTCTGCTATGCTTGTTGGACGTTCTTGTAAAATAACTTGGCGAATACTTGCTTTGTTAGATATGTATGGAGGATGTTTCAGATAGCTTGTTGACTATTGCATTGATTGGTTATACCTTTCCGTGTTTTGGTCCGAGATGTTTGAGACTTCTAAAGTGCATCCTAGCAAGGTTTCCGTATGTCAAGTGTGAACAAGATTACTCCTATCTTTTTGTCGAGTCAAAGTCCATCACACTAAGTACAACGCCATCCTGGTCCTTTATACCTTGATGCATCGTGCTTAGGCATGTTATCAAAAATAAAGTAAGTGATCCTTTGAAAATCCCAATCCTTGATAAGCAAATCATCATCATTTATCATCATCATCATTTATCATCGTCATCTCTAATAAAGTCTCGACCAATCATGGACTTGTTGGATCCTCTTGTCATCATCTCATTTCTGCACTAACATTATGCATCCGTCATGCATCCATCATGCATCCATCCTGCATCTGCAAACCATCCATGAAACCATCAGCATACCACATATCATTCATATCATACATCATAGGAAACATCGATCATTTCACGTGCATTGCATAATCATCATCATAATATAGATCTGTTAGTCTAAGCATCTCATAACTCACCCATTGCATAATCACGGCATATCACATCATCAATCTCATCCATCTCATATCATATCATCATTTAAGTTGTTTAGGATAATATAGATTTGTTATCCTAAGCATCTTAAAATCATCTCATTTGCATTGTCATCCATAATCATCCATTTTGAACTTCTTTATCGCGAGATCGACCCTCAAATCGAATCTTTTCACTCGATCTCTCGAGGGGGCAAATGTACCAGTGTACTTCTTTCCGCTGGGGCATCTGAAAAATCATGAAATTTTTTAATTTCGATTGCGGCAAGTTTATTCTTTGAACCAGCACTTAACAAGTACATTGCTTCAAAGAGGGTAAAAATGTAGACATGCAAAATTCACATTATGCATTCGATCAGTTAGGTCAAATTGGCTCTTGCATTGGATCATTCATCACCTTCATCCATTTAAATAATTTCATTGCCTAAGGTTATTTAAAATCAAAAAGCCATTTAAATCAAATCTTAAATCATTTTCCAAAGTCCAAAAAGTCAAATCAATTAATCAGCATTAAATCAGCATAATCATCATTAAATTAATCTAATCCTAATCTAAGGCTAATCCCTAGCCACTTGCACAATAAATCAATTTTATTGATTTATTAAAACAATCATTTTCCCTCAACATGACAAGTCAAACAGGGCATTTATTGCTGTTTTTCCTTGTCCCCCTCTCAACATTTATGGCAAAATTTGAATTCAAAATTTCCCCCTCTTGGGCACTCTTCCCAAATCTTGCACATACATCCATCAATCACATGGTGACAAGTGTCCTCAATTCATTGGCTTGTTTTTGATCCCACATTGGTCCCTCTTCAACATTTGGCATTTTGAAAATCTTTAAATAGGTGCATCATCCTCAAGAAAATCCTTCACAATCTTCACAATTTCATGCAAGGTTACTCTCTTCACTTGAGATTTAATCTTGTTCATCATCACTCCACCATCTTCATAGCATTTTCAATTTGAGCTTTTATCAAGGATTGGGAAAGGGTCACTAGCACAAGTGACACCAATCCAACTATGGAATAGGTGATTTGGTTTTGTTTTCATAATGCTTTGGTCTTTTTAATATCATTTGCTGCATTTGGAAGCATTTCTAAGGTATTTCATAGAGGCATTTTAGTAGAGTTTGCATAACACTAACCCATGCTTGAAGTGTAGTTTGTTTGCAGATTTTGAAAAAGATGCCTACAACTACTAATTGATGATTATACTAGAATGGAATGGGTGGCCTTTCTAAAGGAGAAGGTTAAGGAATTTGAGAAGTTTAAGATATTTAGGAAGCTAGTTGAGAAGGAGATGAGAAAAAATATCAAGTGCTTAAGATTAGATAGGGGAGGTGAATTCACATCAAGTGAATTCATTAGATATTGTGAAAACCATGGAATCAAGCATCAATATTCAACACCAAGAACTCCACAATAGAATGTAGTGGTAGAAATAAGGAACAAGATTGTTAAAGATATGGCTAGAGCTAAGATATGGCTAGAGCTATGCTATGTGAAGCGAATTCAGCAGCTACATTTTGGAGGGAAGTAGTTCACACTATAGTTTACATTCAAAATAGAGCTCTTCTAAGAGCAAATAGTGGCAAGACTCCATATGAATTGTGGTATGACAAACCTATATTTTTCAAGTATTTCAAGGTGTTTGGTAGAAAATGCTACATAAAGAGAGAATATGGGAACTTGGGAAGCTTTGACTCAATATGTGATGAAGGAATATTTTTAGGATATTCCACTCAAAGTAAAGCTTACAAGTGTTACAACAAGAGGCTACACAAAATTGTGGAAAGCATCAATGTCAAGGTTGATGAAGATATGGATCAGATTGAACCCAGTGGAAACAACTTTGATGTTGAATCAGAAGATGAGGTTGGGATTGTAGAAAATGAAGAAGAATAACAAGAGGAAGAAAATGAAGAAGAAATTAAACAAGCCCCTACAAAATATGTGCAAAGAGTTCATCCTGTAGATCAAATAATTAGTGACAAAAATGGAGTTTAGACCAGGAGAAGGCTTGCAAAAATAAAGAACAAGTAATTTTTTCTCTCCTATCTCAAATTAAGCCAAAAAGATTCACTAAAGCCAGCAAGGATCAGAGTTGGATAAAGGCCATGGAGGAAGAGCTAAATCAGATAGAAAAGAACAAAACATGGGAATTGGTTCCTAGACCCCCTAACAAAAATGTCATTGGCACTAAATGGGTGTTTATAAACAAGCTCAATGAAGATGGAGTTGTAGTAAGAAATAAGGAAAGGTTGGTGTGCAAAGGGTATGTACAAGTTGAAGGCATTGACTTTGAAGAAACATTTGCACCTATTGAGAGATTAGAAGCCATTAGAATGTTTCTTGCATTTTCAATTTATAAGGGTTTAAAGTGTATCAAATGTATGTTAAATCTTCCTTTCTAAATGGAAACCTTGAGGAAGAAGTCTATGTTGAACAACTAGAAGGGTTTCATCTATCAGAAGATGATGGTTATGTATGCAAATTGAGGAAAGATTTGTATGGTCTAAAGCAAGCACCTAGAGCATGGTATTCTAGATTAGACCAGTATCTTCAGCAACAAGGATTCAAAAAGGGATGTGCAGATAGTAATTTGTATTTTAAATCAGAAGGTGAGAACATGATTGTTGTTGTTGTGTATGTAGATGACATCGTATTTGGTGGTAGAAATGGTAAAATGTGTAAAATATTTGCTAAAAATATGCAAGGTGAATTGGAGATGTCAATGTTAGGAGAGTTCTCATTTTTACTTGGTTTACAAATATCACAAATAGAAAATGGGATATTTATATCTCAAACTAAGTATGCTAAGGAAATGCTTAAGAAATTTGGCATGTAAGATAGTTGACCAGTTAGTACTCCCATGATAACTGATTGTAAGTTGAGAAAATTAGATGAATCACCAAATGCAAATCAGACAGTTTATAGGTCAATGATTGGAAGCATACTGTACCTAACTGCATCAAGACTAGATAGTATGCAAGCAATGTGTATGGTAGCAATATTTTAGGCTACACCAAAGGAGTATCATGTCAACATTGTGAAAATAATTTTTAGATATATTAAAATCATAGTTTAATATGGGTTGTGGTACCACAATAGAAAGGATTTTTATTTGACAACATACACAAATGTTGATTGGGCAGGAAGTGTAGATGATAGGAAAAGCACAAGTGGAGGAGAATTCTTCTTTGGAAACAAGTTGGTTCCCTGGATGAGCAAGAAGCAAGAATTAGTCTCCCTTTCCATAGCAAAAGTAGAGTATGTAGCAGTAGCAGCATGTTGTACTCATTTTCTATGGATGAAGTAGACACTTAAGGAAATTAAGGTAGAGTATAGTAAACCTATCTCTATTCTTTGTGATAGTTCAAGTGCAATAAACATCTCAAAGAATCTAGTGATGCACTCTAGAACTAAGCACATATCCATAAAGTATCACCTCATTAGAGAGAAGGTTGTAGACAAAGAGGTCAGCATGGAATATGTTCCCACCAAATAACAAGTGGCTGACATTTTCACCAAGTCCCTTCTAAAGGAGCAATTTGAATATCTGAGGTAGAAGTTAGGAGTAATTTCTCCCACATCATATCACTAAATATTAGTGATAGGGCATGAATCCAGGGGGAGCTTCATTGGTTTTTAATTCATCCCTAGAAAAGAAAAGATAGATAAAGTTAGGTAAAACTTATTTTACAAATTTCTAATGACTTGATGGTTGCAAATTCAAGGATCCCCACTTTCTCTTTGAATTTCTTTTCAAAGGGGGAGTATATTTTTAGGTGGGTGTTCTCTTTGCCATTGATGTCAAAGGGGGAGAAAGGTGAGAAAATTCTCGTAAGCATGAGAAAAGGAAAGAGGTATGTCAAAGGGGGAGAATTGAGCTTAGATATTGTCAGACCATTGGCTAGTTGAGTATTTATATTTTCCATCAATGACAAAGAGGGAAATTGTTGACATATTGTTTTCATTGATGTCAAAAAGGATATCATGCAAGGAATATTGTTGGAATGGTGATAGGGGATGATTATGAGAGATTTATATTTGGTTTTGGAAGTGTGTGAGTAGTTGTATATGCAAAGGAGAACATTTTACAAATGTTGTGTAGTTCACAAAATGTTGTCACCTTTTTGCAACAATAGCTTCTAAGCATTTAAATAAGAATCTATTGCCAGATTCAACATGGGTTTTTTGAGAGCTTCTCAAAAACATAAATTGCAAGTCTAGAGGTTGAAGGATGTGCTCTGAAATTGTTTATGTATGCTCTCAAAAACATTTAGTGTTTATTAGTGTAGTGTCAAAAATTTCATCAGGGACATTTTCACACTTGTTTGGGCCCTCCTTGTGAAATTGAGCCTAATGTTGCCTTGATTTAGTGTTGTAATGTGGTTGACACATTCACATTAGGTCTTGGGCCCTTGTGAATTAATGGATTTAAATTGTACCATGCTAAAGTGTTGTGAAGTGTTGTGAAGTGTTGTAACACACTTTCACACTTTTCTAAGGTTTTATCAGTAAATAAATCCCTTTTTTATTAAAAGAAGCATTAATTTTACCTTGTTTGGAGTGTTGTAAAGTGTTATAACACATTTTCACACTCCTCTTGGATTTTCATTAATAATTGGGCTTTCTTATGCATTAATTTTCCCTGTCTTGCATCCACAAGCCTCATTTATTACATCTTTTTGAGGATAATTCTGACACCTATCATCACCCAATCAATAATTCAGCTATTTTTGGCTTGTGTGGCCCATATTTAGTGATCTAGGACTCATTTACCACCTTGGTTGAATGGGTATCACCTAGGTCTTTTGGTCCCAAATGAGATTTCACATCTTCTTAAGCACTTTTGATTTTTGGCCCCATACATTTTGCCAAATGGGACTCATTCGCCATCTTGGGCAAACGAGTTTTGTGTGGCCCAAAAGTAAAATTAATTCAAATTTCTGGTAGGATTTTATTCTCCTAGATCTGATGTCGGCTTGTAGTGTTGTAATTTTAGAAATTCTTGCATAATTGAGTATAAATATAAGGTTATTTCTCTCATATTTTCACCTAGCAATCTACTAAGCAATCAAGTGTTCACAAGAGTATTCAAGAGAATTCAAATGTCTTCAAGAGAAGAATTTCAATCATTCTAGAGTAGTATTCAAATGTCCAACATCATGTCAAGGATTTCATGTAGCATTTTTTTTCAGAGCTAACAAATGTGGTGTAGGATTGTGTGATTCAAGCAAGTGCTTCATTCAAGATCAACATCATTTAAGCAAGAATCAAAGTCTACATCCATTGCAGCCATTACAAGCATATTTTCAACACCTTATTACTAGGGTTTGGTGAGTTACAACATTATTATTTTTTCATTCATCATTCATCATTCTTATTTGATTTCAATTCAAGGATTGATTTCCAAAACGGGGTTTAACCAAGGCAAACCTGTATCCACTAACCCCACTGTACCAAAGAAAAATGGCCCGTTGTCATTTTCATGGTCTTTTAGGCATTTCTTCATGATGTTTGGTCCATTTTTCTTTAATTTTAAGTTGTAATGAGGCTTGAACATGCACATTTAGTCCTTGAAATTCAAATTGTGGCATCTTGTGAAGGTTTTGTGAAGTGTAAGGAACACACTTACCTAGACTTATTCATTACAATTCAATGTAATGCTTACCTTTTTTCATCATATAATCTGTAAAATTCAACAACTAAAGTGTCTTGAATGGAATATTCTGGGTTCATTCAATGTCCTATGATGAGGTATCAGCTGGTTACTAAGGCACAAGAATGTATAAATAGGGTGTTTTCTCTCCTCATTTTACATCTCTTGCTGTCTCCTAACAACACATCCAAGCAATCTCTTCATTCATTCAAACATTCCAAAGAAGCACTTTTCATCTATCCAAATCAAACGCAGTAAACATTTTGGAGCATCCATTAACACAACTCCATACTTTATTCAACAAGGGTTTGGTAAGTTGATAACATTTACATGTTATTTGTTTATCATTCTTTTCCATTTCACTATTTCATTAAGGGTTTGATTACCAAGGTGGGGTTTGATCAAGGCAAACCCCTATTCTCTAACTCTCAACCATTTTTTTCCCTGTGTGTATTTACGAGCTTGTGTATCCATATTTAAGAAAGAATTGGGTATTGAAGTGATCAACAAGTTAAAAGTTGCTTCAAAGTCCAATTAAACCTCATTTTCAAACTTGGAGAGGGACATTTTGTTTGTTTTGTAGAATTAACTGTCAATAACAAATGGAGACAATATGATCTGAATTGTTGCAAAGATTTCCCCACGATTTCTGCGGTGGGAGGGACTGATTATTCATCAATGAAAATGGGTCCACCTTAAAATTTTGGAAATCTAAGTTTTTTCAAATTCTAGATCTCGACACTCAAAAACCAATTTCTGACAGTTTTCATCAGAAGCAAAACTGATTCACCATCAGTGGCGAATGAGTCCCACTGGTGATTTTCTATGATTTCAAATAGCATTCAGAAGATTCTAGATTCTCCATTCTCTGCTCAGGTGCACTCTGATTCAACCCTTTTCTTCTATGTTTATCATTTGTTCATTCTTAGTTCATGTTTGCATATCACATTCTGTTTTCCAACATTGCATAAATCTTAGGTTTTGCATTCAAATTCAGTCATATAGATCACCTAATTACACTTAGTTCATCTCTTTTAGTCTAAATAAAATCACACATTACATAATTTGAGTGAACCTAGCTAGATCCTTTGTGTGGGGTTTATCTCTCTCCTTTTAGGTGAGACATCCTAAGAGTGCAAGAGTAGCCTATAAACCCTACCCAAAAATAAATGACCTTCACCCATAACATTTTTTCCTCTCCTTTGTGTGTGATTTATAGGTATAGGTTGAAAATTTCCTAAGGAGCAAGATTGGAGAAAAAATTTCAAGAGTTCAAAATTGTCAAAGTTGTCATCAAGCCTTGGAGAACCTTGGAGAAGACCTATAGGTTACAATTTGGAGATTCAAATCTAGAAACCACTCAGGAAGGACATAGCAAACAAAGAAGAGAAAAATCAATTTTTGAAGATGTAAAAATCCCTACTAGACTGATTCACCACTTCTAGTGAATGAGTCCCAGTTTTAGTCAATTTTTAGGACTTTACAGATTTGGATACCCTTTTCCCTGAAACATAGTCCTGCATAGTTTCCAGGAAGCAAGATTAATTCTCCCAGCTTGGAGAATGATTCCCAGTCAGCAATAGAAGTATAATTTTTAGTGATTTAGAACTCCATTCAACCATCTCCAGTTTCCCATGTGTACACCTTCCTACCTTCTATTTTTTGTTTCTTTTCATTTACTTTTTGTTAGTGAATGGAATGGCTCTTGACACATATACTTAAATAATGGCTACAGGCCCAGATTTAGCGCCAATTGAAATTCGCTAAGAGCTTTGAAAAAGATCACAATCATTTTTGTGAATTTTCTCTAACTTTTGTCAAGGTACAACTCCCTCATTAAATCTTCAATGAATTGTTCTATTCTAATGTAAGGGTTGTGATTTTAACTAGAAGGAAGGAAAGGTGACGAACACTAGTCCATAAATATGAAGCTAGTGTGAATGACATAAACCAAAACCAAAAACTATCAATGTAAAGATTGAATATTCATGATCATCCAACTCAAGAGATAAATCAGATTATAATAAATGAAGACATACAACGTATCTTTCAAAGAAGATACAACTACATTGTACGCATAATTCCTAGATCAGCATAACAAATCATTAAATTCATAACGCAGACTATAAATCATCACAGTCTACAATAAATGTTTATTCCTTCTCGATAACACCCCCAGGTGTATCCAAAAAATGGCCCCTTTCATCCTCTACAATTTCAAATTTATAACATAGCTAATGCCATTGGATGGGCGCTGAAGTCGTTGCTAAACTAGCAACTTCTTGCATTCCTAACGTTTCATGGGGAATTGGTCGGTTTGTTTATTGTAGCAATTGCATCAAAGTTTATTTAAAAGTTAGCAGGTTGAGCTTGTGCATGTATGAGGGTTTGAAGCATGGCATGGGATGTTTGGATTCATGCTTGGTCACATGGAATGCATGGATAGCTTGTGTTGCAAAAAGTGTATGAGAATTTTGTGAAGGTTGTGAAGAAAGATTGTTGAAGGCAAGGAAGTATATCAATCAAGGATTGATACAATGTCATTGTAATCTTATTCTAAGGTTAAATAATACAAGCACTATTGATTCTAGTGGAGTTTTTCCCAAAAGGGTTTCTCCACACATATATGTTGTGTCACTTATACCTTCTTGTCTCATTCTTCTACATTCTTCTATCTCTTTCTAAAATTGGTAAAATTGATCTAAATAGATTAATCATACACAAAGAATCGTGACAAACAACAATTAATTAAATCTACAATCACATAGGTTTACAAGTTTTAAGCTACAATTTCACCTTCATTTTCAACATGCTTTTGGCTTTGATGAAGAATGGGTCTAGTGGATTGTCATGTGTTACTTCCACTTCTTTCTCAGTGCTAATAAATGGTGAGCCTTCTTCTCTTTTTAGTACTTCTAGAGGCCTTCATCAAGGGGATCCTCTCTCTCCTTACTTTTTTATTCTTCTTGTTGAAGTTCTAGGGAGATTGGTGAAACATAATGTAGATTTGGGTTTTATTCAAGGTTGGGTGTGGGGAAATAGTTTGCCTTCTCAGTCTCACCTATAATTTGTGGATGATACTGGTGCAGAGCACTATGTTTCTCTATATTTTGAATTAAGTTTGGATAGGTTGAATGAGTTAAGATGTTGTAAAATAAGGCCATGTTAGACCATCTTGTAATGTTTTTTTAGTCTTTAGGCTTAAGGTGGGTTAGTATGCAAATGTTGCTAAAATTGAATTTAAATGTTGTCATTCCAAAATATTGTAAAGTGCAAAAATTAAAAATTGAAGCCTGGAATACCAACGGTCAAGTTGGTTGGAAAGGTAGTTGAGGAGGTTGAGTTGATTGGTTTTGAGGGAGAAGTATTTAAATGGATGAGAGAACTCATTGTTCAGAAATGTTGTAAGGTTTTGGTTGATAAAGCAATAATAAACTCTCAAAATTCTATTTGTTCCTCAGGAACTTCTAATATTTTGTAATTCTAGGCTTATGTACTTGCACGTACATATTTTATTTGTTCTCTCTTGCATTGAATTAGGTTTCCATGTGAGTATAATCTTTCTTGCATCCGATTTTGAGGAATCTTGAAGAGTTTAGTGCAATTCATACACAAATTTCTAAAATCGGGTATGTAATTGACAGTTTGAAGGTTTGAGGGTTAGTATGCAAGAAAAGGCCATTCAACCTATTGTACATATTGTAATTTAGTGGAATTTTCTTGATTAAAGTATGATAGTGTGTAGGAGTAAGGATTTAGTGTTGGAAAGGTCATTTGAAGAGCTTTACAATGTTGCCCTAGTAGAAAGTTTAGATTTTAGGCCTAAAAAGTAAGGCTAGAAATGGTAAAAAGAGGAAATTGATTAAGAACAAGTTTGAATATGATGGAATTAGTGTGATTGGGTGGATATTGATGAGATTAAATATTTGCAAGGGAAGGGTAGGTCAATTACATGGTTGGGCATGAAGCCCTAGTTGAGAAAGAGGGTTTTTGAATGCAAAAGTGAGGTTTTAGAGTGTAAAAGTGGGTAAAGTTTGGGGGAAGCATAATATGAAGGATTATTAAGCTTGTATAGGTTAGATCGGGTGTGTTTGAAGTGATTTTAAGGTTGCATGTGGCTTGGAGATGGGTTTTTCAATAAACCCTTATCTAATTTGAAGAAAAGGAGGGTTCCATGGAATGGGACTCTAGAAAGTGAGTTTTGGATCAAAGGTTGGAGAATCTGAGGTTTTGGGGGAAATTTGAGGACTTTGTAATGATATTTTGAGTTGGTAGAAAGTTTGGAGGTGAGTTCCTTTGTAAAAGTGGGCTAATTAAAGCCCTTTTAGCATAAAAAGTTAGTTTAAGTGGAGTTGGTCCAAAGTGACCAAATGAGATTTCATGATACGATTTGGCTGGGCATAATGGGTCCTCAAAAATGTGCATATTTTGTTGGTTTGGAAGGTTAGTGGAGACTTAAGACCTAAAAGGAAGGTCTGGACATCTACTAGGCAAGTAGGGTAGTTGTAAAGGAGGTAACCCTAAAGAGGGTTTTGAAGACTTAAAAGGTGGTTAAAACATTCCAAATTGTGTTGATTAGGTCAAGGACCTCCCTATCAAGTTGCATTAGTTGGTATCAAAGTGCAATACTGATCTAAGCAAGGAAGAGTTGTATTGGAGAAAGGACAAAATGAAGCCTTGGTTAGAGAATTGACTAAAGAGAAGGAGATGATACAAAGAAGAGCACTTTTCAAAACCACCTACAAGTGTAATGGAAAGGTATGTACTGTAATGGTAGATTCTAGTAGCTTAGATAACATGTTCTCACAAGAAATGGTTGATAAATTGAACTTGGCAAGGATACCTCATGAAACACCCTACTATGTGGGTATGTGCAGGATCATGATAGGCCAAAAAGTGGTGATATGATGGGTATGTGTACGGTATGCGGATGACGACCCTTTTTTACCCAAAATTGATGAAACAAAAAAGGGTTTTTAAAGGAGATTCTCAGCTTTCCACCAATATAAATTATGCTTTACTTTGAATTTAATAAATTATTATTATTCATTTTTTATTTGAATTACAACTAAAGTCCTGATTGATAGGTTGATTGAAAAACATCTATATAGCTTTCAAATGGTATCACATATTTTGAATCTGAAACATGTGTCATATTCTATGCATCACATACTATAGGATTAAAAAGTGAATTCCATGAAGTTTTGACCAAGTTAAGGTGGTAAGACATATGAGTTTTTTATATTTTTAAAATCTGTAATAAAAAATTCATAATTAATTATTTACTTGGAAATAAATTACAAAAAATATGCATCACATTAGCACATGATTCCTCTACTTATGCCTAAAATCATATATAAAAATATTATCATTTTATTATGGTTAGGGTGGTCAGACAAACACCTACTTCTTATTTTTTCCCTAAAATTTAAGTGCTATTGCATTGAAATTTCAAATTTTCACCAAATAGATATTTTTTTAAAGTAAACTTAGTAGTTTAGAAACTACATTCAATTTGCTAAAGATTCTATTTTTACATATTTTTGAAATAATATAGATAACTTATTCAAATTTTTACGTCAAGTTGCCTAGCTAGATGATTTTTCTGAATTTTTCACCATTTAAGGTACTATTTTTTCCATGATGATCCTACACATACCCAGGTTTCTTGGTTGAATGATGAACATTCTCTTTTTGTTAAGGAGAAATCTTGGGTTGAGTTTAGTATAGGTGGTTATAAGGATAGAATATTATGTGATGTGGTACCTATGAGTGTATGCCACTTGTTATTAGGGAGACCATGGGAATTTGAGAGATTTGCTTTGTATGATGGAAGGAATAATAGTTATCAGATTGAGAAGGATGGAGTTTCTTTTACTTTGATTCCATTGGTGGAAGAGAATAAGGGGCAGAGCAGGGTAGCAAGAGTGATTATGCAGGGCAGAAAAGAGTTTATAAGGTGTGAAGAAGATAGGCTTGAAGAATGTGCAACCACTTCAAGGCTTGAAGATACCAAGACAACAGGATTGAAGGATGATGCAATGATAGAAAGGAAAGAGGAAAAGTTGGTGAAGAAATTTGAGATAGAATAGATCAGGAAAGAATTCCTTGTGAAAAGGAAAGATGAGATAGGAAAGTATGATGAAGTCAAGGGAGAGACTGAATTTCATCAAACAAAGGAAAAAAAGGTTTACATGGGATAGTTAAATACTATCCAAACAGTGATGTGCAAGTCTGATATTATAGAAATTAGAAGAAAAGATAAGATGAGTGAAAGTGAGTTGCCTAAGGAAATGCAAGATTGGCCTAGTAAGGTCACCATGGGAGAGGTATATTGTCCACTGATTGGACAAGAAGATGGAAGGCAACAGATGTTTGATAGTAAAGAGGATGGTAGACCTAATAGTAAAGAGGTCTTAGAGATTGTGCCATAGAAAAATGTTCCATTGTCATTTCCATGGCCTTTTAGGTCTTTTTTAATGGTGTTTGATCTATTTTGCTTTGATTTTATGTCATAACATGGCTTGAACATGCACATTTAGGTACTAAAATTCAAATAATGACATCTTCTAAAAGTGTTGTGAAGTGTTGTAAGACATTTCTACATTCTTCTAGACTCTATTTATTGCAATTCACCTAAAAATCACCTTTTCATCCCTAATCAAGTCCTATTTTGAAGTCTTGTAAAGTCTTGTAGCAAGATTTCACACTTTTCTAGGCACAAATTCACTATTTACCCCTTTCTTATGTTTTATTTGACCCCTTTATGCCCTTATAAAGCTTAATTAAGTGCATTTTTTAGTGTAAACCCGACAAACAACATTAAATGCAAAATAATTCCCGACACCTATTTTCAAGTCCTAGGTGGGACCCATTTGCCATGGGTGGTGAATGAGTCCACCTTGGCTCCAAATTCAATTTTCTTAAAATTTCCTTTCGAGTTTTTATTCAAAAACACTTGATCTTGGCCTGTGATGAGGTATGAACAGTTAACTATGGTACAAGATTGTATAAATAAGTGGTTTTCACCTCATTTTACATCTCTTGCTATCCTTCAACATTCACAAATCATATTCAAGCAATCTCAAGCATTCAAGCATCCTACAACATCAATTCAATCAGTACTCAAGCACTTTGGAGCATCCATTAACATTACTTTAGATTTGCATTATTAAGGGTTTGGTAAGTTGATAGCTATTGCATGTTATTAGTTTATCATTCTCTTTCATTTCATTGTTTCATTAAGGGTTTGATTACCAAAAGTGGGGTTTGACAAAGGAAAACCCCTATTTGCTAACCCTCAACCATTTTTCCCCTATTACATGTGTGTTTGCAGACCCAGGTATGTATATTTAACAAGTTTTTTGGTTTTGAAGATTGGTAAACAAGTCAACTAGGTGCTTCAAGTCATCTCATTGATATTTCAAGCTTGGAGAAGGTTTTCTATCTGTTTCTTGCAGAATTGACTTCGACAACCCAACAATCAGAAATTTCTAGATCTAGTGTTGCAAAGTTGTCTCTTGATTTTTTAGAATTTTGGGAGAGGACTAATTCACCACCAATGGCAAATGAGTCCCACCTTAGGACTAGAAATCTAAATTTTGTCAGATTTTGGATCCCAATAGTCAAAAAATAGTTTCCAACACTTTTTCACCAATAGGAGAACTAATTTGCCACCTTGGGCGAATGAGTCCCACTATGAAATTTTAGTGATTCCAATCAGCATTTAGAACATTTTAGATTCATCAAACATTTCCCAAGTGCACTCTGTTTCATCTCATTTCTTTTTGTTCTACATTATTTCATCATTTAGTTCATTGTTTACATATCACAGTGTGTTTCCAAACATAGATTAAATCTTAGTTTTGCATTCATATTTCAGCTTTCTAAACCATTTAATTGCATTTATTTTACTTCATTTAGTTTAGAAAACATCATACATAACATAATTTGAATGAACCCTTAGCATTTTTAGCCCTATCTCTCTCCTTTTAGGTGAAAAACCCTAGAAGAGCAAGAGAAGTCCATATGAACCAAAAATCTATGGTTCATTTTGGTGAACCCGACTTTTGAATACTTTTCATTTCTGATTTTATTTGGATATTGGATTCTATATTATATTTGCATTAACATTAAATTAGGACATTGTTTTGTTTTTGCATTCTAGGACTTTTCATACTGCATTAGTGAAAACTTCATTTAGATTTCATTTTTGCATTGCATCTTATTGAAAAAATTGAAAATCTAAATTCTACATCCTTGATTGCATTCTTTAGAGCATTAAAATCATCTTAAAATTTCTGAAAAATGCAAAAAATATCATACTGGGACTCATTCGCCACCCTAGGCAAAACAGTCCCTCTACACTTTTTAAATAGCATTTTTGGCATTTTTCTGTCATTTTCCCATATTTCTATTTTTTGTAGTTCTCTATTATAGTTAGCAACATTTTTGTTATTTCCATTTAGACATCTTATATTACCTTGCATTGCATTTTATTTCACCCTCTCCTTTGTGGTACTTGTATGAGTGTTTGGTGCCCCATTGATAATAATTTAGAGAGAATAAGTTCTAGAAACATGGCCTCCCACGATAGCACTTTCATTGTGGACCTTGGGATCTCATGAGCTCCTACTCCTAGCATGGAAAATGGTGCATTAGGTACTAACAATACCACTTCTATGCCTTCACCTTTCCATCCAATGAATGTTGACACCCAAAACAATTCCCTCCCACAAGAAAATCATTAATATTCACAAGGATTTTGTACATTTACAACAATATTTTTCACTTGAAAACATTTCGACCACTTGATGATGGCTTACAAGTGATAAAGATAATTGTTGAGATTTACAATAAACATGCCTCTTCTAATAATCAATCCACAAAAATTCTTGTAAGCCAAGGAGGACCTCAAGTTCCTCCCCCTTCAACCATAACATCCAGCCCAACTTATACCAATCCACAAGTCCACACAACTATGCATCAGGTTAATTATGCAGCTACTTCTTTCCCAATTCCACCTAGCATTCCTACTTCTCTTATGGCATCGCAAGTCCCCTCCACCACCTTCACACCCCTTAGTATTCCTTTCACTTCCCCTAACATCACCTACACTCCATCACCATTTTCCCTTCCACCTCAACCTACATACCCCGACCATGTTCTTACACAACTCCTTAACACCATTTCTTCCATGCAACATCAACTTTCCACCATTAGCCAAGGTCAAACCGCTCCACCCACATATCATGTCTATAGCAGCCCCTTACCCTTAGAAATCTTATGTACCCCGATGCCACAAAGGATAGAAATGCCTCAGTTTGAGAAATACGGTGGTAAAGGAGACCCTATCAACCATGTTAATGCTTATATAGCTTTGTGTAGTGATTTTGTCCTTGATGATAAAATTTTAGCCAAATAGTTTCCAAGGACCTTGAAAGATACTGCATTAGAGTGGTTTTCCAACTTGCCTAATCATTCCATCTATTCTTTCAATGAATTGGTGGATGATTTCATAAGTCACTTTCAACTTCACATGACACCTAAAAAGACAATGGTTGACCTCATGCGATGTAGATAAAACACAGATGAAAAATTAATTGATTTTATCTCATGATACCAATCCATGTATGCTCAAATTGATGTCAAGATTCCTGATCCACATCTAGAAAATATGTTTATCAAAAACTTGCACACAAACCTTCAGGATAAACTAACTATGATGAAATTCCCTTCATGCACAACCTAGTGTGAATACCATAACTCAGTTTCAAGTTGTGATTCAAAATCCACTTCTAACCAAGCTGAAAATCCCGAACACAACAATCAAAACCAAACTAACACACAAAAATTTCGCAAACCAAATAAAGGATTTTTACAATTCAATGCTCCTTCACAACCACAACCAACCCAACTAGTTCAACCTCAAGTGGCAGCTATTAAAGCAACGGTGCCTTATACCTATGGGGACTCAAAGAGATAATTTACTCCCTTACCTGATGCCCTCCATAACACAATGAACCAATTAATTCAACAATGCATGCTCACTTTTCCACCTATCAGACCACTTGATCCTAATCAGCCTTTACCACCCACTTTCAAACCTAATGCCTATTGTCATTTCCATCACCAAAATGGACATGAGACTGAACATTGCAAGCATCTAAAAGATTTAGTTCAAGACCTCATTGATTGAGGCCATTTTTCCATTATGGGTGTTAATGATCAAGGTAATAAGTCTGTTGCACCCCCTAACCAAAACTTATAAAATTTCACCAATCCTATTCCTAAACATGCTACTTCATTTGTCAAGGCTAGTGAACCTTCAAACATTGATGTATTGACTATTGATACAAACAATGGAAAACATGATATACCTCCACATGTTATTGAAGATAGTCCTATGGATCAACTTGTGGCTACGATAGACATTATCCCTCATAAGGGCCAAACCACTAAATCTCCTGATATCACTTTTTCTGCTAAAGACATACTACATAAGCTTCATGATGGTCCTCTCTACATAGCTAGAAGAATCTATGATAAGCCCACTAATGGGATATTAATATATCATGCTTGTGGCAAGAATGTGACCACAGAGGAGTTTCTATTATTACATGATCTATATCAAGATGCTTATAATACACCAACTACATGGATTAAAACACATACTAGTTTTGCATGCCCTACGATTGGATTGATTGTACTCCCCTTACATATTGGACCTAAAACTTTGGATGCAATATTTTTAATTATTCCACAATCTGACCAATTTCATTTATGGCTAGGCCACCCTTGGCTTCGCTCAATGAAAGCACTGGTCCCATCAGTTGTTCAAAAGTGTTTGAAGTTTCCACATGAAAATGAGATATTTACCATACACCATAGTGGCTTTAATCCCTTGTCGTCTAAAGGTAATTTTTCCTTAGAAGCCTTTTGGCCTAAACCAATGGAACCCATCACCCCTCAAAAGGACTTCTTTTTCGTAGCTTATCAAAAGTTCAAAGCCAAAAAGATAGCCGAATTCTCTCTTCATAACACATCCCCATCCACTTCCACACCTCCTATCATAGATGAAACCATGCTTCAACCTGAGTCTAACATTGAACAAACCATACAACCTCCAGAACAACCACCCCTAGATACTTCCCAGCCATCATTTAAACAACCAAGAGAAAATGAAACAACTCTTGTAATGCCTCCTCGCATTAAACAAGTGTATAGAGCAAAAGAGAAAGTGGTTGACCTATCCTCTTCAGTTTCTTATGTTATTCCCTCTTCAGAAGTAGATGAACATATGATTCCTCAATCCACTCTTACAACCCAACAACTCCAAAATAGAATTAAATAAAACTGCGGTGCTAGGGAACGAAGGCATCATCGTCATCTCCTTGCTCGTTAATCTCGCATGGAAGAAAATACATAAAATCAACCTACACTTTTGACAGAAGTAATAGATGACCACCCTCCTTCTCCTGACCTGCCACAAGATAGTCCAATGCAACAATCACAACAAAATGAACCCATCCAACAACCACGGATTTTGATACATCCACCCTTACAAATCACCCTTTGTCCTCCTGTTGTCATCAATCTTGATGATGATGATGATATGGAGATAGCAAAAATAGATGAAGTGCATAACGATTTAAACTCTTTATTTTCATATACAATGAGCTTAAAAGATAAAATCTCTCCACCAAGTGAAGAACCTAGTATGACTCCTAGTTCGGAGCTTGCAATTATTCCTTTGGATAGTCAACCGCTCTCACATTATACTGAACATGATTGGGAGGCAGATGACTTCTTAGATGGTTAACTTGCCTACACCTAGCTAGAATTTTTGCATTTATCTTTATATTTTTCCTTTCATGTGCATATCATGTTCCCCTGTTTCATTCATTTAATGCTTTCTTTCTTAGTACACTTCTTCTATTTGTCCCTCTATTCTTCTCTATGTTGTGCATCTTCACTTTTTTGCTTTTTTTTTTTGTGTTTTCCTTCTAGGGATGACACAAAGCATAGAGATCCCTATGTCTCTTCCATGTTGACCCAAAAGTTGTCTTTTTCTTTTGTTTTTGTGTTCTCCTTTTGGGGATGACGCAAAGCGTAGAGATGCCCTATGTCTCTTCCATGTTGACCCAAAAGGTCCTTGTCTTTTTTTTTCTTTTTTTTTATGTTCTCCTTTTGGGATGATGCAAAGCATAGAGATGCCCTATGTCTCTTCCATGTTAACCAAATGGTCTTTTCTTCTTTTTTCTTTTCTTTTTTTTTTGTTTTCCTTTTGGGATGATGCAAGGCATCGAGACTAAAATGTCTCCTTCATGTTGACCCAAAATCTTTTCCCTTTTCTTTCACCTTTTCATTTTCTTTCGTTTCGCTTATGTTTTCCTTTTGGGGATGATGCAAAAGCATTGAGGCCATATTGTCTCTTCCATGTTGACCCAAAATGGACTTTATTTTTTCCTTTGTTTTCTCTCTCTTTGTGCCATTCTTCAAGTTCTATGTTCTTTGGGGAATGATGACAGTTTCACACTCTTTCATATACACATTCCAGCAACGAACATACTGACCCCAAATCCATAGATCCCTTATGTGTTTGGTGTGATCTTTTCTGGGGGACAACTCTCTTTCTTTGTTTTTCACTTTCCTTGACATGGTCAACGCAACCTAACTTCAAAACATATGACTTGGCATAGGGCTTTCCAAGTTGGCTCTAATATCTTGTTTTTTTTTTGCTTTTTCTTCCCTTTGCTACTTTAAATTAATTTCTCACAGAATGATGTGTAGCAATTCCTTTAAATTAGGGAGCATACATTACCCTAATTCATTTTCATTCTTGGTTCCTAGTGTATCCTTCTCATTTATATGATGGTGGATGACATTAGGTGTGATTTCCTTCATAATTGTGATCTATCTTAGCATACTACATTCCTCTTGGTGACCTAATGCAATGCACTGCATCCCATAAGTTGTGAATATATTATACTTTGATTGGTCCTCTTTTGGAGACATTAGACACAATGTTCCCTAAGTGACTAACCTTGCAAGAACTGAACAAGACTCCTTTGAAAATCTTTCACATTTTTACACTTTACATTTTTTCATTTTGCATTTTTTTTTGCCACCTTACATAACGCAACTTGCATGACTGTGGTACCTTTCTCTTTGTTCATGGTTTTTTTTTTCCTTGTGGCACCTTGTTAAAGTTATCAGGAAGTATAAGTTTAATATGGTTGAGTAGGAAGCCCACCTAGCAACATGAATTTTCCCCATAGCCACCTTTGTGTTTGTGAGTGCATACCAACTAGTGTATGTATCTTACCTTTAGGGCTTTCTCACCCCGCAAATAGTCAAAAGTTTCATGGCCCTAGAGTGAGTACATTTGGGCCTTCTCACCTGGTGGACCATTATTTGTTATGTCGCCCCATAGTGAGTATGCATTCTCTTTTAGCCTAGATCTAATCCACAACTATTTGGATTGATGATTGAAGCTTCATCTTGTTCATTTCAACACTTGTGTGTTCCTTTGTTCTTATGTCTAGTTTTCCATGGGATCTTCATCCTGGGGGCTTGATCATCCCTCTTGATTGTTGTTATTCCATCTTGCTAATGTAAGTGCATTTGAACCCTCTTCTCAATGTTCATGGCTCCTTTAGTGTGAGTTTGAAGCGGGTTCATCCTCTCACTAAAGTGGGGGATAAATGCGTCATAGAAAAATGGCCCTTTGTCATTTTCATGGCCTTTCAGGTCTTGTTTCATGGTGTTCGATCTATTTTTCCTTGATTTTATGTTGTAACATGGCTTGAACATGCACATTTAGGTACTAAAATTCAAACAATGATGTCTTGTAAAATTTTTGTGAAGTGTTGTAAGACATTTCTACATTCTTCTAGACTCTATTTTTTGTAGTTCACCTAAAAATCACCTTTTCATCCATAATCAAGTCCTATTTTGAAGTGTTTTAAAGTCTTGTAACTAGATTTCATGCTTTTCTAGGCACATCTTCACTATTTACCCCTTTCTTATGTTTTATTTGATCCCTTTATGCCCTTATAAAGCTTAATTAAGTACATTTTTTAATGTAAACCTGACAAACAACATTAAATGAAACATAATTCCCGACACCTATTTTTAGGTCCTAGGTGGGACCCATTCTCCATGGGTGGCAAATGAGTCCCCCTTGGCTCCAAATTCAAAAAATTTAAAATTTTCTTTTAGGTTTTTATTCAAAAACACTTGATGCCATCCTCTAATGAGGTATGAACGGTTAACTAAGGCACAAGATTGTATAAATAAGTGGTTTTCACCTCATTTTACATCTACAATCCTTCAACATTCACACATCATATTCAAGCAATCTCAATCATTCAAGCATCCTACAACATCAATTCAAGCATTACTCAAGCACTTTGGAGCATCCATTAACATTACTTCATATTTGCATTATCAAGGGTTTGGTAAGTTGATAGCTATTGCATGTTATTAGTTTATCATTCACTTTCATTTCATTATTTCATTAAGGGTTTGATTACCAAAAGTGGGGTTTGACCAAGGCAAACCCCTATTTGCTAAGCCTCAACCATTTTTTTCCTATTGCATGTGTGTTTGCAGATTTAGGTATGTAGATTTAACAAGCTTTTTGGTGTTGAAGATTGGTAAACAAGTCAACTAGGTGCTTCAAGTCAACTCATTCATATTTCAAGCTTGGAGAGGGTTTTATGTATGTTTCCTACAGAATTGACTTTGGTAACCTAACAATGAGAGATTTATAGATCTAGTGTTGCAGAGTTGTCTCCTAATTTTTTATAATTTTGGGAGAGGATTGATTCACCACTAGTGGCGAATGAGTCTCACCTTAAGACTAAAAATCTGAATTTTGTTAGATTCTAGATCGTGATAGTCAGAAACCAGTTTCTGACACTTTTTCACCAGTAGGAGTACTAATTCACCACCTTGGGTGAATGAGTCCCACTGTGAAATTTTAGTGATTCTAGTAGGCATTCACAACATTCCAAGTTCATCAAACATTGCCGAAGTGCACTCTATTTCATCTCATTTCTTTATGTTCTACATTATTTCATCATTTAGTTCATTGTTTGCATATCATAGCATGTTTTCAAACATAGTTTAAATCTTAGTTTTGCATTCATATTTTAGCTTTCTAAACCATTTAATTGCATTTAGTTTACTTCATTTAGTTTAGACAACATCATACATAACATAATTTGAATGAACACTTAGAAGTTTTGGCCCTATCTCTCTCGTTTTAGGTGAAAAACACTAGAAGAGCAAGAGAAGTCCATAGGAACCAAAAAATTTATGGTTCAGAGGTAGAGAGATTGAAGGCTGAGATAATGGGTAAGGATAAAGAGAGTGAATGGATTGTGGAAAGCCAATATGGGCTTGTGAAGCATGATGAAACCATAGTAGGTGAAGTGTTGTGTTCCTTGAAGACAAAACAAGGCAATGGGAAGTCAAGCACTGCCAACACAGAAGATTATATGTCTGAAAATACAATGATAACAAGGGTAGAAATTCTGATATAGAACATGAGATTCAAAGATTCAAAGAGCCAAGGTAAATTTCAGGTGAAAGAGTTTTAGATGGTTGAGGATGAAGAGAAGCAAGTTGAGAGCATGGTGCCCAAAGAGGATGTTGGACAATCAGAGTTTGTTAAAATGAAGGTACATAAACTTGGTAGGACAAAGTTCCTTGAGGAAAAGTATCAAATACAAAGTGTGGAAAATCAAGAAAAAGATATGAAAGGTAAGATACAAGGAAGTGTGGCCAGATTTGAGCACACAAAGAGAGTTAAGAAGAAAGTTGCAGTCAACCCAAGTGGTGAAGAGGCTAGAAAATTGAGTTTGAAGAAGGTCTCAAAGATGGAAGGGACCAAGGAAGTGATAGGCCAAGAGAAGGCCAAAGATAGAGTGTTTTTGAAGTCTCCAAATGAAGTGGATTATAGTGATGTTGTTCTAGTAAGGATAGAGAGTTATCCTTGGATAAAAAGAGTGGTTGGTAGGCAGTCATTTGCTGCCATGATAGAGGTTCTAAAACCTGATTGCATAGGGGTTTAGAAAATGAAGACCCTAAATATGGTTGTGAAGCAAAAGGATAAGGTGAAAGTGAATGTTTAGTGGAGTAGATTCAAGTGTGTAGTAGATAAGGTGAGAAAAAGGGCTCATGAAATAGTTGAGCAAGGTTTGTTTGCAAGTGTAAGGACATGTGTAGCAGCAAGATTTGCTGAGAGAAAGGTTAAGAGGAAAAGAGTGAAGGAAGTCCTTTGTTACTTCCTTGTTTTGATAATAATTTTGATGGGATTCAAACCAAGGGTCAAGATGAAAGAGGAAAGAAAAAGTGAGAGATATTTTGCCATGGATGAAGCAAAAGGAAAAAGTGGAAGTAGATGGATGAAGTAGATAAAGACAAATCAGAACATGAAGGTGCAGATTCAAGATGATAATGCAAGAAGAGGACTTCTTTGCATGGAAAAGTTCAAGCCAAAGGTGAAGATGAAGATAAAGATGAAGTTGTTGCAAGAACAAGGAGGAGCATCAAAGAGTTTAAGATCAAAGGATTATTGCAGGTCAAAAGTTGAAGACTTCCAAGGGACTTGGAAAGATTTCATGGTCGGGTGAATGGTGCAAAGCACTATGTTTCTCTATTTTGTTATAAATTGAGTCTAGATAGGTTGAATGAGTTAAGATGTTGTCAAATAAGGCCATGTTAGGACATCTTGTAATGTTTTTTTAGTCTTTAGGTTCAAGGTGGGTCAGTATGCAAATGTTGCTAAAATTAAAAAATGTTGTCATTCCAAAATATTGTAAAGTGCAAAAATTGAAAATTGGACGAAATGCCAATGGTCAAGTTGGTTGGAAAGGTAGTTGAGGAGGTTTATTCAATTGGTTTTGAGGGAGAAATATTTAAATTTATGGCATAACTCATTGTGATGGGTTGTTGTAAGGTTTTGGTTGATAAAGCAATAATAAACTCTTGAAATTCTATTCTTTCCTTAGGAACTTCTGATCTTTTGCAATTCCAGGCTTTTGTGCTTTCCCATACAAAGTTTATTTGTTATATCTTGCATTTAATTAGGTGGAAATGTGAGTAAAATCTTTTTTTCATTTTATTTGGATGAATCTTGAGGATTTTAGTGCAATTCATACACAAATTTCTGAAACCAGGTCTGTAATTGATAGATTGAGGGTTTGAGGGTTAGTATGCAATAAAAGGCCATTCCACCTATTGTACATATAGTAATTCAGTGGAATTGGACTTATTTAAGTAAGATAGGGCATAGGAGTAAGGATTTAGTGTTGGCAAGGTCATTTGAAGAGTTTTACAATGCTACCCTAGTAGAAAGTTCATATTTTAGGCCTAAAAAGCAAGGTTAGAAATGGTAAAAAGAGGAAATTGATTAAGAAAAAGCTTGAATATGATGGAATTAGTGTGATTATATGGATATTGATGTGATTTAATCTTTGCAGGGGTAGGGGAGGTCAATTACATGTTTGGGCATGAAGCCCTAGTTGAGAAAAGAGGGTTTTGGAATGGAAAAGTGAGGCTTTAGAGTGTAAATGTGGGTAAAGTTTGGGAGAAGCATAATATGAAGGAGTATTAATCTTTTCCAAGTTATATTAGGTGTTTTTGAAGTTGTGTTAAGGTTTCATGTGGATTGGAGATGGGTTTTTCAATAAACCCTTGTTTAATTTGAAGAAAAGGAGGGTTTCATGGAATGAAACTCTAGAAAATGAGTTTTGGATCAAGGTTGGAGAATCTAAGGTTTTGGAGGTGTTTTGAGTATTTTCTAATGATATTTTGATTTGGTATCAAGTTTGGAGGTGAGTTCCTTTGTAAAAGTGGGCTAATTGGAGCCATTTTTAGTACAAAAGGTCAGTTTAAGTGGAGTTGGTCCAAAGTGACCATATGAGATTTCATGATATGTTTTGGTTGGGTGTAATGGGTTCTCAAAAAGGTTCATATTTTGTGGGTTTGTCAGATTGGTTGAGACTTAAGACTTGAAGGAAGGTTTGGACACCTACTAGGCAAGTAGGGTAGTTGTAAAGGAGGTAACCCTAGAGAGGGTTTTGAAGACTTCAAAGGTGGTTAAAACATTCCAAATTGTGTTGATTAGGTCAAGGACCTCTGTATCAATGCATCAAATGCTTATTTGATGGGTATGACTAAGATTAGAGAAGCCACAAATTTGCACAAGGTGTTGGATATTTATTTGGTTTCTTCTAGTCAATTGATTAATGAAGATCATAAATCCTCAATATTTTTCTTCAATACTTCATGACTTATTTAGCAAAGGATTTCTCGTATCTTGAGGTTTCAGATTGAATCTCTCCCTTTAACTTATCTCGGCATTCCTATCTCTCTTTGTAGCTTACCTAAGGAGGCATGACAGAATATTTTGGACAAGTTTCATGTGTAGGTTAATCATTGGACTCATAGATGGTTGTCCATTGTTGGGTGTGTTCAATTGCTTAAATTTGTGGTGCGGTATCTTCCTATTTATTGGTGTATGCTCCAAGTGGCTCCAGTTGGGTTTGTGAAGGATTTTGATTATCTGGCTAGACAATTCTTTTGGGCAGGTAGCTTGTCCTCTTCTAAGTGGAGCCATGTGAAGTGGGATATTGTGTGTAGCCCAAAGTAGTTTGGGGTTCTTGGATTGTGGTACTCAACTTGTTCTAGGTTGGCATTGGTTGTAAAGCTTTATTGGAGGTGGTGTAAGGAGCAGGATCATATCTAGACCAGAATTTATCTCACAAGTACCTTCCAAGGGTTTTGAAGGAGGAGATTCCAAGGTATCATCTGGTGGGGAAAGGTTCAGTGATTTGGGGAATGCTTAAGAAATGGGCTACTCTGATTAAGGAGGGCTTGTTTTGGATATGTAATAGGGGGTTGAGGCCCTCTTTTGTTTGGATTCTTGGGATGGTTTTCCCCCCATTTTGTGCCAATATCCTAATCTATTAAGTCTTTTGCCAGTGCTTCCAGGAGGCTGGTTGGTCAAGGGTGATTGATTTTAATACTTGTTATCCTTGTGGGCAAATGGAGGTGGCTAGGTGGAAGGATCCTTGTGATTGGCCTATGGTTAGGTTGGAGGAGGATTGTGTTAAGCTTCAAAATATTTTGGCGGGTAGATAATGTAGCTCCCTTAGGAATAAGGATATTCTCAATCTTGGAGCCCAAATCCTAAGGGTGTTTTCACTGTGGCTAGTGGGTATTAGAAGTTGTTGGCTCGTAAGTTTGGTGGGGTGGAGGTCCCTTGGTGGAAACATGTGTGGAACATGTTTTCATGGTCAAAGTGTAATTCTTTTTGTGTGGACTCTGGCTTGGAATAGATTTTTGACATGGGATAATATTTGGAAGTGGGGATTCCAAGGTCCCTCTATTTATGTTTTGTGCAGCTACAATGAGGAGAATTCTTCCCACTTTGTTTTTTCGTTGTTCTTATTCTATATTACTTTGGAATTTATGGTGGGGTGTTTGGAAACATACATGTGTTCATGCTTCTTCCCTTGTTGAGTTCTGGAGCATTCTAAGAAGACCTCCTTCCTAGGCCTCTTTCCTCCAAATTGTGTGGTGCATTGGTCTTACTTTCATCCTTTGGAAAATTTGGTTGGAAATGACTCATAGGATTTGTTGTGGGGATAGGTTGATGCTTCAACATGTTTGGCATAGAATTGTTAGTATGATCCAAGAGACAATGGAAGCCAAATGTGATGTGGCTTATTTTTTGGAAAGGAGTGATGATGAGATTGTGAATAGATTGAGCTTACAAGGGTTGACTTCTATCTATGCTTGTGTCAAGAGAAGTAGGTAGGATAAAAAAAAGGTTCAGATGGTTGGAAGATGGTTGCCTCCTCTAGCGGATGTTTTGAAGATCAATACAAATGACTCCTCTAAGGTTAATCTTGGGCCTACTAGGATTGGTGGAGTTAGAAGAGATGATTATGGCTTGGTTATTTTCTTTTTCTCCATTCACAAAGGGCAGCATTCTAACAACCTTATGGAGGGATTGACAATTCTCACGGCTATTGAGTGTGCTTGTCCTTTGGGTTGGCATAGGATTATTTGTGAATCTGACTCACATATTATTGTTAATCTATTACACGAACAGAAGGTGGTTGAGGTTAATTGGCAACTTGCCTTGGTGGTTCTTTAGATTTTGCAAATATGCTCTACATTGGAAGTGGTGTCTTTTGCCCACATTCCGCATGAAATGGAATAAGGTTATTGACTGTTTGGCTAATTGGGCTTCAGAGCATGCTGATGATTGGAGGATTGAAGAGTAGGGACAATTATCCCCTAATTATTGTTAGGAATTAGAGAGGGTCATTGTTGATGATATGGATGGATAAGGTGCTTCTGGTAGTGTGGATGGCGGTTGATGTCTTGGTTGGGTGTTTTTGTGCTTTCTTTTTTAGGGGTCTATGGGTTCCATGATCCCTTTGTATTGTTTATTTTTTGCTTTCAATAAACTTTTCACCCCTTTTTATTTAAAAAATGTATATTTCATATATTATATTTATATAATATATAATAAAATATATATAATATAAAATATATATTAAAAATTATATTATATTTATATAATATATAATAAAAATGTATAATATACATAATATAAAATATAAAATATAAAATAATATAAAAATAGAGGTAGCCCATATAATGCAGTGGTTGAAACACTTGCTTGGTGATGTTGCCACCAAGGTTCAAATCCCCACTAGGTTGCTACGCTTGCAGGCATTGTGCTTTTTCTAGGCTAGAGGTTCGCGAATTTAAACAACAATAATGTTAGGCACCTTAAAAAGTTCCTATTACCGATCAATATCAATTTGGTGAGCTACAGCCTAAAAATAAGGTTTTGATGAGGGTTTTAGAGTTTGTTTATTAAAATGAAAATTAATTATACTTATTACTATTATATATTATATTTGATTTATACACATAATTTGATTTATAAAAATTTGTATTATGTTATGGTTTCTATTATATATTATTATGTGATGATTTATAGGGTTACAAATTTCTTAAATTTTGTATGCATAGTTGCTTGCCTTTAGAATTTCAAAGAATTATTTAAAAAATAATTTATTTTTTTCTAGATTCAATGATTCCTTCTAGAAGGCATTTGGTTAAAAAAGAATAGTTATTTTTTATAAAGTTTCATTAACAAATATTTTTAATATAAAATATTATCCTTGTTTGATGACACATGAAATTTAGTCCATTTTTAAACATTAAATTCAACAGTCAAAAGTAGATATATGCTCACAAAAATAGGAATTAAATAAATATTTAACTTTAATCTTCATTTTTAAGTTATTAAATTATAATTTTTTGAATTGTGTTTTCATAATAATATGAAATGAAAGCTTTTAATAAGGTTCATTAGATCAAACAATTTATGAAATCTAAGAATTGAATTATTCAAAAATTCTAATTAATCTTGATCAAATAATCTACTTGTTTTACTATCTTTTAATCTTCAAATAAAACTATTAAAAAGTGTCTACATATTTAGATTCTTATATGTCTTAGACTGCATAATATTATACCATAAAAAAATAATTTATAGTTCCAAATTCTTTATACAGTGAAATTGAAACTTGGTGTGGATAAAGAAATCATTAAAAAATAGAACCATTTTTCTACAACTGAAAAATTTAGGGAAAATCTCTTATCCATGGGACCATTATTTCAGTGTTTGTTTCAAAAATCATCAATAGATATTTTGGACAGTAACTTTTATAAATAAAGATTGATGTGTGCTTGAAATCTTGAAGTATAAATTTAGGCCAGGCCTATGACCTCAAACTGGGATATGCTCTATTTAATATTTGGTTTGGTCGTAATTTTTTTTTTTTAAATCTCTTTTATTTCATGCAAAATAACATCAATTGCCTCCCTCTGGAGGTTGGGAATCTCCATAAAAAACATGCAACTTACTTGGTATATTTTGGAAAGTTTTCTATATTCTTATTTTCAAAAATTATTTAAGCCTAGTTTACCAATTTGTAAAAGTCTTTTGCATCAAATGTCTTGGTTATTTAAGGTCTACCATTTTAGGTCTCATTATTAGATTCATCTTAAATTACTTGTGCACTATTTACAAGACTTCCAAAATTAGACTTAGGATCATTTTTTGGCATATTCATCTTACTTTAATAGTTCTATAGTTGAGAAAGAAAGTTTCTTAAAGCAATTGAGATCAAACGGTACTAGGCTCTTGTTCACTGTAGCTTCCTCAAGGGGTGAAGAGGGATGGCAAAGCATTTTTTAACTCACTTTTGCTAAAATTTGAATAAGGGTGAGGTCTTATGGGGGCTTGGGGATCTATTTTGAAGGAGCAAGGAGTCTCATGAAGCAAAAAAATATAATGCTACAGGATAAATTAAAAAATTTTCCTCAACAATAGCAGTCCCTACTTTTTAGATCAAAAACTTAAGTGGGTGTAAAATGGTTGGGGCTAGAAATTGCCCCACCAACTTAGGCTTTTTTTGCCACTTGTCAATTATATGAAGTTTTAAAATTCTCATCAATTATTTTTTTATTATTTTATATTTATTTAAGTTGTTGAATTGAATATTCAAAACAATAAAATTCATGAGACCACAACTTTCATAAATAAAGGAGCTTAAACTATGATACAAAATTCATGAGACCACCAAATTTAAAATAATCCTAAAAAATCTCAGCAACACCCACTAAATTTTTTTAAGAAGCCTCCTTCCATGGGACCCCACCCTAAGTTCGATTCTGAATAGTATAGTGGATTTTTGGAAAAGAAAATCTCTTATATGTCTAGAAAATAGTGGATTTTTGGTAATATTAAAGTTAAGTTTTATTTTACTTTATTTATAATCTGAAAGTGTCTAGAAAATAGCTACTTCGTTTTCTATATTCTTTTTTTTTTAAAATATAAATGTAGATATTCAAAATTAGCAAGAAGAAAAAGAATTAAAATGTAGCTAAAATTAACAGTGTTAAAGAATTAATAAATTTGTTCCTTAATTAAATAATGTCTTTTATGCCTTCCTAATTTACTTTGCTATAGTGTGTACTTGAAAACTTTTTCAATATGTTATTTAAAATAAATATATATCTATACCAGTGTATTCAATTGCATACTTTCTTGTAATGGCAATCAAACATTCTATAAAAACACTGGATTTTCATCATTGTATATATATCCTTATTCTACATTTTTATATCGCATAATTTGAAGTTCTCTTTTTTTTGTATACTATTTCCATTTAAAAATTTTCATCTGTTGTTTTTATAAGTTACATACACATTGCTCTATTTCAACCAATATGTCTATACAAAATCAAATAAGACAAATAATTGTTTGCATTTTCTTTCTTTTATGTGTTGTCTTTTTAGATTATATAAACTTTTTTCTATTTTAACCAATATGTCTACACAAATTCAAATACAACTATACAATTATTGACATACACCATTGCACACCTAAAATACAATTGCTAGTTTTTACTAAATGCCTTTTAACATAATTTTATAATGATGTGCGACCTTCAACTCTACGTCAAACTAAGCGTAATTCTCGCGGAATTCAAATGTTTTTGTTATCATGCGTAAAAAAAAACGCGTGGAATTCAGGAAGTCAATAGATATGCGCGATTCAAGTGTGGAATCCTGAAGTTTATCAGGATTCAAGTGTGGAAACAGTTTATCAGGATTCAAAGTCAAACTGGGGTATTGACTCCGACTCTTCATGTCGGTACATAAAGTAAGGTCAAATTGGCGTATTGACTGCGCTATATTTGTTATGCCTTTCCTCACACTTCATTTTCGTGGTTTCTCCTACCTTCTTTCTTTTCTATTAAACTGTCTTTCATGTTCCCTTGTTAACCTCATTTCTAGTTGTTTTCTTCTCACTGTTGTAACGTACATGAAAATGGAAGGACTGCTTCTTCATCCATGCCATCCTCAGCATTTCACTCTACGCGCTTTATACCGCCGGCGCTTCCTCTTTCTTGTCTTCACAATATTCATGCCATGCCTCGCTGCTTCATCTCAAGCTTGTCCAAAAGCCTTCAAATGTGGGAATCATTCGCTCGAATATCCCTTCGGAAGAAAGAACAGCGGCTGCGGTGACCCTGCTCTTCAGCTTGACTGTGATCATCGAGTGAATAAGCCTTTAATTAACATCAGTGGCTACCAATACTATCTAGTGAGACCTTCTGACCACCAGAAAGGGGTTCCCATCAATCACATTAGAATAATTGATAGAAATATGTGGAGACATACATGCAACCCGTCGAACAGTAACCATACAATGGAATTCTGGTCTAGCAATCAGTTTCGTATTTCTGATGATTACATGAATTTAAGTCTATGGGGAGAGTGCAAAGAAGAGAGCAGAGAGTACTTGTCCACTAATGCGTATGCTTTAGAATGTAATAAGGGTTGGTACTATTCTTCCAGTTCAGACTTGAATTTGGGTACTTACTGTAAATCATTAGTGCATCTACCTGTTCAAAAATTCGACAGAAGTAATCGAACGTGGCTTCAAATAATAATAAAGTGGGGGTTCGAAATAAGTTGGAATTTCAGCGAAGGCTGTGAGGATTGCGGACCAAGGAAAGAGGATTGTATTTCCGACACAAAAAATCTGACGAAATTGAGTTGCGAATCGTTGAACCCTGGTAAGAGTCGTAATTCCTTGTCTACTTAATTGGCAGATGAATGAAAAGCATCAAATTTTTATGTCTATCGAGAGAATTTTTATTTTATTTTATTTTTTCTTCTATATTTTCTAAGCATAATACTAACTACTATCTCTGGCATTATTTATAATTGAGACCATCCAGGTGGGTCTAACACTGCTGATAGTACTGCTATTGCTCTTGGTAAGCATTCCTTCCTCTTTACTGTCCGCATTTTTTACGTCAAAGCTAAATATGTGTTGGAAATTGCTCAGTTTGTTCATCTTTTACATTATTTCAATCATTTTTCAAGATTATTACCTAGTTAATGATAAATATGTGTGGGAAATGCTTCAGTTTGTTCATCTTTTACATTATTTCATTCATTTTTATAAGACTATAACCTAGTTTAATGATGAATAATATTTTTTTATCGATAAAAGTGTAATATTTAATTACAAGGTTCTAATACAGGCACTTCCATGGGAGGAGTCGCACTGATCGCAACACTAGCAATGCTTTGCATTTTGTATGTGAAGAGAAGAAAGCGGGCTCATACCCGCAAGTTTGGTGGTGATTATCAGGGAGGTGACATGGAAGCAGGTCATGTAACGTATATGATAGGCAGTTTGACCATATTTCCCTATCAAGAACTACAGCAGGCGACAAATTTCTTTGACGAGAAGAACAAACTTGGAGACGGAGGGTTTGGCGTGGTATACCTGGGTAAACTTGTGGACGGACGAGCTGTAGCAGTGAAAAGGCTTTATCAGGAGAGCTCCAGAACTGTTGAACAATTTATCAACGAGGTACAAATATTGTCATCCCTGTGTCATCCAAACCTTGTTCGTCTTTATGGCTGTACGTGCCCTCAGAGTCCAAAGCTACTACTTGTTTACGAGTTTGTGTCAAATGGGACCTTGTCTGATCACCTTCATGGGAGCCGAAGAACTTCCAGAGGCTTGCCATGGGCAACTCGCTTAAACATTGCCATAGAGACTGCTCAGGCCTTGGCGTATCTCCACAACATCGATCCGCCTGTATTTCACAGAGATGTTAAATCCAGTAACATTCTTCTTGACGAACATTTCAGAGCAAAAGTTGCAGATTTTGGGCTTTCCAGATTGGTGCCTATGAATGTCTCACACGTCACAACTGCTCCGCAAGGTACACCCGGGTATGTTGATCCAGAGTACCATGAGTGCTTCCAGCTCACTGAAAAGTCTGATGTGTACAGCTTAGGAGTTGTTTTGGTGGAGATCATCTCTGCCAAATTAGCGGTGGATGTTATGCGAAATAGAAGTGAAATCAAGCTTGCTAATATGGCCACAGACAAGATTAGAAGAGGTCTGTTGGATGAATTGGTCGATCCAGATCTGAAAATTGAAAGAAATCATGAGGTGGAGGTCACGGTTGCTGCAGTTGCTGAATTGGCCTTTGAGTGCCTTGCTATAGAAAGGGACTGTAGACCAACCATGAAAGAAGTTGTTGCCCGTCTCACGGACATCAAGGAGATGCTGCAGGAAAGCACAGGATCTTCGAGCTCCATAAGCAACACGCCAACATCTTCTTTAACTTCACCGCAGGAAAACTGGCCCGGCATGGCTTCGTATTAGAGTGCATCTCTGATTTTGTATTTAGCGTTAGTTTTATGGTTTAAAGTGTTAATGTAGTGTAAGTTTCAGTAATTTTGTATTAATGTTGTGTAATTTTTCTTGATTAATATTTAAATATTTTTTAATTATTGATGGGTATTGAATAATTATTTGAGTGATAAATAATTTTCATATTTAATAATGTAAAATTATATCTTTATAATATAATTTTATATGTTTTTTTATTATTTAAAAATATAATATTATTATATGTATTTAATCATTTTTTTACAATGGTAGAGAAAAGTTAAAAGTTTGTTCAAATTTAAGGAAAGTTCTGAAATAGTTTTTGGATAAATAATGATGTAATAATTTTTGAAGGAGAAAATGAAACGTTAATTTATTTTTCATAAAGATATATAATCTCATGAAAGATATTGTGATTTCACTATCACTTGTACTGATGTTTACAAACCTTTCCAAGTCAATAAGTACTAATAAGAAATTTCAAAAATTAGGTTTCATAATAGTCAAGTATGGATTTTACTAAGATCGCTATTTTCTTTTCTTTCTTTACGTACTCAATGGTGTGCAAATTTGACAAAATGAAAAGTTTTAAAAGTTGATAAAATTGTTAACAAAAGAGAGTGCTTACTACCTACTAAAGTTCTTTGTAAAAGTTGAAAAAGGAGGCTATTACATAATCGAAAAGGGAAAGTGGTCAAGAGAATTTAGAGGTGAAGTTAAAAATATGTAGGAGACATAAGTAGATATATTTTTAAAGTATAATAAAGAGCATTTTTATAGTGTTTCAATTTTTTATTTAGTTAGTATATATAATTTAAATTAATTTTATTTAAAACTAATAAAGATATGAATTTTAAATTATTTTATTTATTTAAGTTTTTGTTATAATTTTTTGGTACACGTAAAAATATAAGAAAGCTGATAGATTTCAATATTTAAATTTATTTTACTCTCAAATTATTTAAAAATTATTTTATTTTATCTATTATATTATTTATTTTGCTTTTATTTCAAGAATTTATTTTATTTTATTTTAAAATCAACTAATTAAATATTTACTTCCTTGTTTTAGTTAAGATTTTTATATTAAAAAAATAAATGTTGGTTTTAAATATTTTTTCATTAAATTATTTTTCACAATCACAACATGATTTATTTCTCTATCATTACAAAAATTTACACCTCTCAACATAATTAGAAGAAATAAGGAAATTTTGGTAAGTGATTGGTATATTTTATCAAAAATATTCTTGTTTAAACCAACAATATTGTGATTATTGTAAAGATATAATATCAGTGGAATTTCACACTCCAATAATTTTTTATCTATTATCATGGACACATATTGTATATATAAGAATCAAGGAGGAGAAACAAGATTCAAATGTAAAGAATAAACCTTTATACCTTGCCTCTACATATACCTTCATTTGAGTTTATTTAAGAGAACAAAATGCCCAAAACCTTAATAAGTCTCCAATGACCTCTCAACAATCCTCTTAACATTCTATTGTTATGATATTTTGATGTGGTTTCTCTTCAATTTGAAAGAATGACTTTTCAATGGAGAAGCTTGTTACAAATGGCTTAGGAGAGATTTGATTTGAAGATCAAAGGCTAAAAAATCTTGGGAGATGAGGTTCGATGAGAGGCATCCAAATGGCACCTTAGAATTGGTGTCCTTGTGGTGGAGGAGGATCAAGGAGATCTAAAGGTCTAATATTGATTTGACTATATCTAAGGGTTGAAATTGAATCCCCCCAAATGTGTGAGGATACATAAGAAATACAGATTATGACAAGTGTCCTCCCACACATGTTTGAGAATAGATAAGAAAGAGGGTTTATGACAAGTGTCCTCTCACACATGTGTGAGAACACATAGGGGAGGAGACATGTGACTCCCCTTATATGTGTGAGATATCACATAGGGATAAGGGATGCAGACATATGAATCCTCTCACATGTGTGAGGGATCACATGTATAAGATGGAGGTTAGAATTTTTTAAAATAAATGGATGACTATGATTTTGATGTAAGATTTTAGAGATAAGCATGATTAGATGTAATTAATTATATTTAGAAATGCACGATGGATTAGTTATCTAAATATTTGGTTTTAATCAATTAATTAGATTGAAGTAGAAAATGGAGGAAGTAAATAAATAGTTCATATTTATTTAATTCTTGTAGGATAAAAATAAGAAGGTAGGATTTAATTAACTAAATTTCAATTTATATAATAAAAGGTGAACTATTTAGGAATAAGGATAAAGGATGGACTAATCAACTATTTATTATTTTTATTTAATTAATTAATGGTTAAAGAATGATTAGGAAAATTAATTAAATAATTGAATTGCTTAATGTACATTACGATAGGCTAAATTTAAATGTGGTTAGGTGTCAATAATTTTAGGTGTTTATATTTTTCCTCTCTTTGAGATGGCATTGTAACTAGATGAAGCAATATTGTTTGAAAGAAGAATAAATATAGTGGCTAGAAAGGGATGAGACTAGTGGAAGGATGACCTAGATGTTGGAAGGATAGGAGTGATGATGAGAGGATATATTAGCATTTCAGGCTCGAGAGGATAGGCGAGTTCAAAGAAATAGGTGTGTTTCAAAATGAAGGGATTGGAGCATAAAGGGTAAAGGATATGTAAGGATAGAAAAGGTTAACATAATAAGATGGATAGATTTTGATAGAAGGGATGTAGAGAGTGGTGGAGGGATGGAGTGATTCACATTGTGTTGATTCAAGAATCCTTGATTTTATAAACTACTTGATGTCATGAGCAAAGGTATAAAATGAATGTGATGATGTGATAAGTGCATAAATGAATAAGTCAAAATAAAAGGATTCATACAAGCATATTTTCTTATGAAACCATGATACAAAACACCTTCATATTGTTTTGGTGATATACTATAAGGACCATTATAAATGTAAGTAAAATAATAACACACAAGTAGACAAGAAAGAATGCACAACCATGCAAATAAAAACATGATGTAGCCCCTAGTCAATCTAAAAATTGATTGATTGATTGATAACATAATGATTTTGATAGTATTATTGACAATAAGAATAATTTAAAGATTAGGAACAATCTATCACATTGATAGTGTTGTTGATGATAAGAAAAAACTACGATCAAGAATGATATACTTAATGATGATAATTTGATTAAAGTAGATCAAGGTTTGTAATGAGGCTAGAAACACCACTAGAGGCTTCAAATGATGTGTTAGGTTGCTTAGCAAGTTTGTGTGGATTAGGAATGTATGTGTTGAATAGAATGCTTTGGGTTTATATGGATTATAGGAGATTGGAGGATAATTGGATGGAATCAGATTATATAGAGGAATGCTTGGATGGTGTGGTATTGGACAATTAGAATCAATGACGAGGGAGAACCAAGTTGATGAGAAACAATTAAGTGATAATGTGTTGCTTAGATAAGGCATTGGAGGAGAGTTTTATGGAGGATAGGAGATAGGATTATTATTGGATGGAGGATAGGATATGGGAGGATTATTGGATGAAAAATAGGAGATGAGAGGATTTAGGATGGATCTCTAATGATTATGTTAGATAGCGACAATATACCCCCAATTAGATGTAATGCAGTATATATATATTCAAACCATTTTTAGAAAATCTACTAATTTCATGTGAGATGGTAGGGCAAGGGTTTTGTACAAGAGGAAATAAAGGGGTCATGAAAGGGAAAGATGCAAGAGGGAGAATTTACCTAGAAATTAAGGTTTGTATTATCCAAAGTATGAATGGATATGGTGCATGTATCTTTATCAAGACTAAAAGGAGAATGGATGGATGAGAGAGGTATGCAAATATAATAAATAGTTAGATATGATGGAGGAAATTTTCCCCCATGTTCAAGGTGCTTGTGAATGGAGGATTTATGCATGATGCCTATTTTCTATATTTTTATCATGGTACTTGTCCAAGGAACCATAGGAATGGCTTATAGTGTTGGATATTTTTTCTCTTTAATTTTTTATTTTTTACTTATGGATTTTGTTGTACCTTTTAGGATTGTATTTTTTTGGATATTGGGATAGGATGGATGGAGAGGGGTTAAGGAATATGTAGATGGGAAATAGGGGGTTGGAGAAATGACTCAAGCATATTTTTCCATGTATAGTACTCCTTGAATAAATATTTCTATGGACCATAATAATTGGCATCATGCCCATAGGTGTTGAAAGATGTTGCTAAGATAGATTGAGTAAGTGGGAAGATGAAGGATGGATAAGGATTTATGTAAAATCTTGGATGAAAGGGATATGGTATATTAAATTATGTAGTGAATGTTGAAATATGGATGAATGAGAGGATGGAGTAGTGGAAACATGAGGAAGTGTTGTTAGGGAAATTAGTTGCATAGACTATGATGGTCATTGGAATGTTAGATGCGAGGCAATTTTAGAGGTGAGGATTTATATGTATGGGTTGGGATTGTAAATTGTGGAATTCGGGATTTAGATGGAGGAATTAGGATAGGTGATTTTAGGATGTGGGGACCCAAAAAGGAGTGAGGAGATGGAGAACTTAGGATTCTAGATTTGGGGACATAGTGTCTCAAGATAGACTTAGGAGGTGGAGGACTTAGGAGTGATAGTTTTGGGACATAGGAGCCCAAATAGACTTAGGATATTAAGGATAGAGATATAATTGGATTTTGATGGGGGATTCAGCATCTGGATGGGGAATAGGGATTTGTGGGTTTAGGGATGGGATTAACACTTGGAATTGTATATTTGGATGTAATAATTTTTTCCTTGGGATCTACATTATTTTTATGCTTCTCTTTTGATTGTGGGTATGTGGAAATTTTTATTTATTTTTCTTTTGGATCCACTTTTTCTTATACTTACATTTGGATTGGTGATCCTCTGTGACCTTTTGGATATATTTTTATTCTTGATCAGACTTTTCTTTTATTTGTTTATATCAACACTTGGTGACTTGATCCTTTAATTTATATATGAATGTATCTAATTTATTCCAAACCAAATATTATGGTCCCATGAGGGGTGCCATAAACTATCATGAATTTAATGATGATTTCATCATTTTGGAGTAAGTACAATGATGTGCACACTCTTTAATCCTAATTTGATGAATATAAGCATGGAATTTTGTGTTGCTAGTGATTAGTGCATGGTGGAACTCTGGGAGTTGTGTGTGTGGATGGTGGATAGGATTTTATGGATGTTAGAGTTAATATATTTGAGGGATTTGAGGGATTTGAGGGATTGGGGTTCATGAACACATGGTCAATGGGACATGTGGATGGTAGGGAAATAGTGACTTGGTGAGATGGCATAATAGTATTTGTGTATTGGGGGCTATGACCCTTAGCTAATTATCTTTGAAATATATCCATCAAGGAGATTATTGTTTATTGGTATTGACCATAAGATGGATTGAATTGCAAATTTTTTGGGGATCTGAAGGATTGGAATAGGAAGTGGAGGCTATAAGACACTCATGAGAGATAGGAATTTGGGATATGGATTGGAATTTAAGGAGGAATTGTATAAAGGATATATTTACACCATCAAAGGTAGGGGAGGGATAACGAATGGATATGCATTTAGGTACAACAGAATATGTGCTAGCCATTTATTGTTCTTGAGGGTTTATGTATAGGAAATGAGGGCTTGAAACCATCTTTCTTAAGGTAATATAATCTAAAGACTAAGGGAGTTCATCCTGATCCACAAGGCTCTCATTATTATTATGGGGATTGTATTCTTTATTAATAATTCTATCATTATCCTCATAATAGGAGAAGGATATTTTTTTATGAGGGGAATCCTCAAAGTAAAATGGGAGAATGATATTTGGACTTGGAGTGGGATATAAGAATAGGATTGGATGGTTAGATTTGATTATATTAGAAGAAATTGAATGGGGTTGAATGGATTTAGGATGTATTTTCTAGGTTCAATTTTCATATTTTAATTGATTAAGCTTAGATTTGGGATAAATGTGGATTTTTGGATTACCTTGGAATTTGGAATTTGGAAGGGTTCATTGGATTAAATGACTAAGGATGCAGGATCAATGACTAAGACCTTATAATCATTCAATTGGATTAGTTTGGATTTTAAACTTTATTTTCTACACTTAGGATGGGAAAATTTCCTAAGTGTATATTAGCTTAGATTTTATTTTAGAATGATAATAGTGAATAAGGTCTTAAGGAATCTCAATTAAGATTGGATGATTTGAGCTTAGGTTCTTGATATTTGATTTGGGTTTATATTTGACTGGATTGGATTAGGATATGATTAAATTAGGATTGAACATAGATGAAGAGGATTAATTAGTATTGATTTAGGATTAGGATGAAATGGTGGGAAGATAATTAGGATTATATAGGGTTTTAGAATTTTGATTGATTTCCCTTGGATTACCTATGTTTTTAAGGAGGATGGTGATTTAGGATATGGATTGGAAGATAGTTGATGTAGGCTTAGAAGATTTCGAATAATAGATTAGGACTAAAATTTGCATTAACAAAATGAGACTTTGAATGTAGATGCAAGGTGGGGATGGCATAGGATTTGGATGAAAGAATTTTAGGGTGACCATTTGAGGTTCTAATATAATTGGATGACAATTTTACGAATAGATTAGGATGAAGGTTTGGCTAAGATTTTGATTAGGATGGATGATTAATTTTGGTATAGGTGATGTTGGATTTTGATGAGGGAGATGGGATGAAATTCTTAACCTTTGGGTTACCTTTGAATTGTAAGAGGGTTTATCTTTGATTTTGATTACTCTAAAGGTTTGAGGTTGATTTGGTGGATTGATTTTTAATGGAGGAGGAGGTTAGGACAGAAGATTATGATGATAGATTAGGTTTGGAATAACATCAATAAAATTATATTCTAAATTTGATGAAGATACAAGGATTATGGATGAAGAAGATCAAGGGACAAGACCTTAGAACTGGGTTTGATTAGTTTTTAACATTTAGGATAGACTAAGTTCCTAAGTGCATATTAGATTTTAATTTTTGGATTAATTTCTTGATCTTGATTATAGTTTAGATTTGGATGGGTGAGGATGATTTGGATTAATGATTGAGATGAAATATTAGGGTTGATTATGGATTGGAATGAAAATTTGGTTAGGATTTGAGGATTTGATTATGAGACTTATTTATATTAGGGGATGGTAATTGAGATGAGGAAATTTATGGTTTGGATTAGGATGAAAAGATGAGGATTAAGATGAAGGATTTGATGGTTGATCTAGAGGGTGAAGAGATGGGGATCACCAAACACTAGTTTAGCATTTGATTTGCTAGATTTTGATTTTTTTATTCAAATTTATGGGGTTGATTTGATTTTTCATAGGGAAGGGGATTGGGATAAAAAAAAATGGAATCTAGATTGGAAGAATTAGGATTGGCTGATGAGGGGAAGATAACTTTTGGTTTAGGATATAATTTTAGGATTTTAGTTTAGATTCAAAGGTTTAATTATGGATTTTTGAGGATGAAGGTTTGAAATATTAATGGCTGATTTTATATTTATGGAAGGATTTAATTTTAAATGATTTTTGGGAATTTAAATGATTTGATGGTTCAGGATTGAAAGAAGGCTAATTTATGGGTTTCAAGAGAAGTATGCACCAAGCATGATAAAAACCTAGATTTATTCAAGTGGGATATAAAATGGTTGCAATTTTACCAATATACCTTACCTTTAAGCATGATGTGTAGAGCCTATTTTGGGAATTTACCACCTTTGATCATGTAAGATAAAACTTATGGCAAGAGGTTATATGCACCAAATTGGGGGATAAAAAGATAACTAAACTAGTGATTTTGGCCATAATGCAATCACATTATTAAAAACTATAAATTATCTTTAGTACAATGTGCATGTTGAAATTGCATGCCCTACCTTATGGCCCATCACTTATAATTGATCTCAGAGATCTTATCTAGGCCATATTGCATGATTTTATGTCTTTAGTTGTTGAATTAGTCCATTGGTTCTTATTTAATTACCTTAAATTAAGAAATACAAAAAATGGCTAAATGTGAGGGTAATCTATGTTTGCTTTCTTATAGAGGGCCCAAACAAATATAATTTCCAGTTCAAATTTGGTGAAAATTGGGTAAAAAATGACCAAATTATGTTATTACAGAATTTTTAGGGTGGATATTGGTGGAAGTTTTAAGTGTATTAGGATATATCCACATCAAGGTGAAATTTCCACAATACCCATGTTAGGGCCAAAGTTCCACAATATCCACACTAGGGTCAAAGTTCCATAATTGCATAACTTCCTCAATTATGCTAAACGATCTTACCCAAATTTGAAATGTGACATCCTAGACACTATCAAAGTTTTGTAATATCTATATAGGGATCAAAATTCCATAATTTTCACATCAAGGTGTATTTCAAGGTGTACTTTTTAAGGGTATCAATATCTACATCAAGGTGAAAATTTTGGAATATCAACATCAAGGTAAAAGTTTTGTAATTGCATGACTTCCTAAATTTTGTTCAGATCTTTCCCAAAATTAAAATTTGGCATCTCGAATGCTAGTAAAGTTATGCAATATCCATATAGCAATTGAACTTCTAGAATTTCCACATCATGACATATTTTGGTGGACCCCAATATTTGAACCAAGGTCAAATTTTTGTAATTGCATAACTTCCTCAATTTTACTTGAATCTTTCCCAAATTTTAAATGTGACATTTGGAAGGGTGTTGAATTTTCATAATTGGCCAAAAGTGACATCTAAAAGGGTGTCAAATTTTTTAAATTGGCCAAAATGGCATGTTTTTGACTAAAAAATAGCATCAATGTTGCAACCACTTTTGTAACTACCAAATTTGACCTATGGATGCCTTGTAAATGATCTTTATTTTTTCTATCAATTATAAGGGGGGAAATGGTGCTCATGCTACATTTATTGATTTGTACACTAATTTTCTTAGAGGGCTATCCTTAGCCATATTTATAATGGATTTCATGGGGTTTTCTACTCTTTATCCATAGATTTATCAATGTGGAAGTTTGGTGTGGATGCCATGAATTTTTTCTCATGCATCTAGCTTGATATTTCATGTACACATGTCTACATTTCATTGGATTGAGTCATGGGTATGGTTTTCTATCTTTGTCACATGCTCCTTATTCTTCTTGTGTCCTTTTCATATATAAGAAGTGTTCACTAAAAACCAAGACAATGAAGACATCAAGTAGTAGAATATACTACATTTTGGCACAAAAGACTTGTGGAGCATAATATTGTAAAGATAACATCTAGACTAGGGGTTTCATGGATGGTTCATGTCCCATTTCATAGATGTGTGTATAAATAAGATATGAATGATAGAATGTAATAGGCCAAAAAGAGGATATATGTACTAGAGAGAGAAATATGTGTACAAAAGACTAATATATGGAAGGATAGATGTATAGAGATTAGATAAGAGTTAAATAAGAGAATAGGGGAAGATATTATATTATACAAAATTTGATATGATTAATAGAATGAATACTATAGTTTTTCCTATATTATGTTATCTATTATTTTATGGATATATAAATAATTAATCATATTTTTTATTGCATTGATGTTCATCTTTATATTATTGAGTCTAGGGTATAAACTACAACACCTAGAAAATATTTGGGGCTCAGAACTTTGGTATGTATTTCCCCATATTTCTTGCTAACATTGGTTTCATTATCGAGACCCTAGTTAGGTGATATAAAGAATAGAACATCCCAAAATTTAAAAAAATTAAAATCAAACATCGAAGCATAGAGATATTCAATAAAGGTATGAAAATTTGAATGACTATCTTCTTGGTACTTACCCTTTGAGAGGGGGTTAGGCACCAAGGGGATGGGGAATGGAAAGGGGGAATATTCCAAAAAGGATCCCTGAAGAGATGTGACTCCTAAGAGAAAGGATGCCAAGTAACTACCATGGGAAGCGATAAAAAAGATTAATAAAACTCCAAATCAACTACACCCATGGAAAAAGGAGATAAAACAACCATAAGAAATTTTAGAGAATAAATTGAGTTTGTAAGAAAACTAAACATGGCTAACCCAAATGGAGAAGAGAAAAGACAACAATACAAGATTGAAAGAGAAGAAAGACATCATAGAAGAATGGAGATTACAAAAAGAATGAGAAGTGATTGCACCAATGAGGGTGTTGTTGAGCATGCAAAAGGGGGTTTTACCAATGAAAAATACAAAGAGAATGTAGAAGAGAGTTAGGAAACTTTAGAAAGATCAAAAATATATTGGGAAAAAGTAGGACAACTAATAACTAGCTTAAAGAAGAATAATAATGCCTATGGAGAATCCAAAAGATAGTTATTAGGACCTTACAATAAGACAAAAACACTATTATTATTCTAGCCTTCTGAAGGTTTGAAAATCAAACCTCGAGACCCATCAAACCTTACCATTAACTTAGAAGATAAATTTATGAAATTTCTAAAAACTCCTGTAACGTATAAAATTGGACCCTCTTGAGAAAAGAGACAATTTCACACCTAATTAGACCCAATTTTGAGTCCCCTTGCATCATTTATCATTCAAAACAGTATTTATAGGCCCCTAAGACCCATTATTTTTTATCTAGAGGCCTATTTCACTTGAGTAATCACTTAATTCCCAACAAACAGCATTCAATCCATCCATATCCCAAAAACTCACCTTCAAAAATCACTAGTGGGACCCATTTTCCACCTTGGGCAAATGAGTCCCCTCTGGTGGGACCCATTCGCCAAGGTGGCAAATGAGTCCCTTTTGAGGGAAATTTCAATTTTGAGCGGGAATTCAATTAATTCAACTTAATTTCAAGGTGAATGTCAGCCTCTTAGGTCTAAAAAATGGGAAAATTAGGTGTTGTTGCTTATAAATACTCATTTTAATTCATTTTACACATCTTTTAGTCATTTTACAAAAGAAAATTCTAAAGCCAAGTCTTCTACAACAAGTTTCATTAGCAAAGTTGAAGTTTTAGGATAGTAAACTAGAGTTTTTGCAGGTCTTAAAGCTCACTTTTTGGATCAAAGTTCAACATTGCAAAGAGTTGATGATGGATGCCTATGGAAAATCATGGAGAAATCTAGGTTGAGGAGATGCAACTAGCCATCAAATCACACCCAAAGGCTTGTTTTCAAACTGATTCCATCTTCCATTTCTTCTTTATCTTCATATTAAGGTTCACATTCCATTTGCATGTCTTTTTATCTCCATTTTTGATGTGTTGTAAGATTTCTAGGGTTGAAGTCTTGCATCCTTCAAATCACTTTTTCATTTCTTATTCTTGCACAATAGAATAGGGTTTTTGACATACTTCAGACTTTCCTAGTCTTTAACACATCTAAGGCTAGGGTTTTATGCAGATTTTCCTCCATTCAAGGTTTAATTACCCAACTAGAGGTTAGACCAAGGAAAACCCCCCATTAGACAAACAATTTTAAGCTATTTTGTAGGAATTTTTTGAGACCCCAATTTAGGCTTCCATTAAAAAGTGTTGTACAGGTGTCAAGGTGCAAAACAGAAACTTGAAATTACAAAAATTTGAAAGTGGACTGATTCACCATGCATAGAAAATGAGTCCCTCCTAAGGTGTCATTCTGAGTTAGATATATATCCATATACCCACTTAGCAGAAAATAGCTTCTGTGTAGAAAAACCCTAACTAGGGATTGATTTTTCCAGGGTGGCGAATGAGTCCTAGTCAACTCAAAATTAGATTTGTCAAATTTCTAGATTTCTTTCCACTCATCTTCAGCTTCTCAGGTGTACACATTCTAAAATTTAGCTTTTTGTTTAGTTTAATTCACATTTCCATTCATCATTTTAAGCCTTTTTGCAAACATCACTATGTTTTCAAACATTGCACATTTCTTAGGTTTTGCATTCATAATAAGTCAATTTCATAGCTTAGTTGCATTTAGATCATCTCATTTATCCTTAATAACATCATACACATCTCAATTTAAGTGAACCACAATTAATTTTTCATGAGATTTATCTCTCTCCTTTTAGGTGAAACACCCTAAGAGTGCAAGAGTAGCCTATAAGCCTCATGCCCAAAAATCTCTGGTTCATTTTGGTGAACCTACATATTGAACATCATATCATTCTAATTTACATTTATATTTGCATCCTAGGACTTAATTGCATTGTCTTTTGCATTGTTTTTGCATCCTAGGGCTTCTTAAAGTTGTGTTAGTGAAAGTATCATTTAGAGTTCATCATTGCATCTTATTTCATTATTTTCTTTCAAAATTCTACATTTTCAGTCCTTATATGCATTGTACAGACCTAAAAACATTCAAAAAAAGTCAAAAAAATAGAAAAAACCTAAAAATACCTCCCCTGGGACTCATTCACCACCTTGGGTGAATTAGTCCCACTACAATTTTTAAATCAGATTTTCCAGAATTTAGTTTCTTGCTTTGCACATTTTTATTTCTTGTAGTTTTTTTTCTATCATAGTTCAATTATCTTATGTTTCCTTAGCATAAGCATCATTTTCTTTCATAGAATTTATGGATAGTCTTAGATTTTTGCAACTTTCCTTTTCATTATTTGTTCCTAGTTCTTTTAGATCAAATTCATCGATACATGTAAACACAAAAATAGAAACATCAAAACAACCTTTCAAAAATGTTATTCAAATTAGAAACATCTCATCCAAGCCCCTTAGTAGTGATGATGTAGACAAGTTAGATGAAGTTCTTTAGGACTTTCTCTCACTCACTTCATCCTCTAACGCTTGAAATAAGAAACCTAAACCACTTAATCATAATGTATCCCTCAAACCTTTTGGTTGTGATGAATTTGGCTTGTTAGATGAATCCCTTTAGGACTTCATCTCGCATAATTCATCCACTAAGGTTTGTTGTGACAAACCCACAATAACAAACATTAACACCTCTAATGCTTATCCTCAACAGCTTAAACCAATTGATGATAACTTACCCCTCAAACCTTTTAGCCGTGATGACTTGGACTTGTTAGATGAATCCCTTCAAGAGTTTATCTCACTCAAATCATCCACTAAGGTTTGTTGTGAGAAATCTAAAACTAAGGATGTTAATGTGATTCAACCTCAACTTATTCTTTACCCACCCTCGTATAAACTTCATCCTTCTAATAAACCTAATTACACTCTTTACCCACCTAAAACTAATGTGTTGCAACAATCAAGTAATGTTACTATTGCTCATACATATAATACCCAAAACAATCTGCAACCACTGCAACTAACCCCACCCTCTTTACCTTTATCCAATCCACCTAGTGCTCCCTGTTTCCTCCCACACACAAAGGAGTATGATCTTGTTGAACAATTAAAGAATACTCCTGAAAATATTTCCCTTTGGGATTTACTTCAAAACTCACCAAATTACCACACTATTCCTTAAACATTCTTACAACAAATTGCAGTTCCTCTTGGTATAACTCTAAATGATGTGGCAGCTTTAATCCATAGCACAAATCTAGACATTACTTTCCATCAACATGACCTCCCTCCTTTAGAGTTGTGAAAACAAAATTAAGCCTTTATGATAATTGCTTAATTCAATCGCATAGGTATCGAAAGAACCCTTATCGATAATGGTTCTACCCTTAATGTGTGTAGTGTGAATATCCTTCATAGATTGTGTGTTGATAAGTCACAAATAATACCTAATTTTGTGTACATTTGAGGATTTGACAATACAACAAAGCAACCACTCGATATAATCACTTTAACTATTATAGTTGGGGTGGCTACTTTACAGACTCCTATTCATGTCATGCCTTATGATCTTTCGTATAATCTTCTTTTAGGTAGACCATGGATTCATGAGATGAATGTAGTGCCTTCGACCCTTCATCGTATCATGAAATATGTCTATAACAATCACATTTATCAATTTGAAATAGACCCCAAGCCTAAAAAATTGTTTACACCTTGAAAAAGGAGCTACAAGTCCTTTGGAAACATTAATTCCAACATCCAATATAGACCCTTTCAAAATTAAACACAATGGTGAGGAATTGGTATCTAAATTATTTAGTGATGATTGGGGATCCTTAGAATTCACACCTTCATTTATGGGTGAATACATAATCACACAAAAGAAGGATGAGAAACAAGAACAACCAACCATCATGTCAACTCAAAATTTTGAACAATCTTCTCAAACATCTATCTCTTCTACTTTGGAAGAAAATGCAACATACACAACAAATTTTGATGAGATAGATTATCAATCCTTGGCTACTCTGATAAAAATGGAAATAATTTATGGAAAAAACTATGAACTTTTGAAACAATTAGGATATACTAGAAAAGGGTGTGGAAAACATGAACAAGGTAATCGTGTTCCTATCGAACCTAATACGCAAGAGACAAAAACTGGATTGGGTTATTCTTTTTTTAAGACAAAAAAAGCTACTCAACAACCATCTTTGAATGTCAACACTATTACATGTCAACCAAAATACAAACTCATGATCAAACATCCTGAATTGCTTGATATAGACTTACCACAATCATGGTAGTATGTTGATAGTGATGAAACTCTAAAAAAAATGTTAGGAGTTTATGATAACACATCCTCTATTACTACCATGAAACAAGTTACAATTGTTAGCAAGCAAAACAATAGTGATACCATTAAAGAATCCCATGAGTCTGAAGTTCCTAAATCTAATGTGCTCCCTTTGGGAGATACAATTGATGTGCCAATGGACATTGATGATAAAGACAAAGTTATCAAAATTGTGAAGTGCCTTGATGATGAAGAACAAGAAGGCACTACAACTTTACTTCATGATTTTCCTAAGATTTTTGCTTGGAAATATTCTAATATGCCAGGAATTGACCCAAAAGTTGTGACACACAACATCATTCTTGCTAAAAAATTCTAAACCCATTCGTCAAAAGATAAGAAAAATGCACCCTAACATTAAAGAAGAGCTTGAAAAACTCCTTGATGTAGGCTTCATTCGACCTATTGATTATTCTCCTTGGATCTCAAACGTTGTAGTAGCTAAACCCAATAATTGTATTAGGATATGTACGGATTTTCGTGACTTGAATAAATCTTCTTTAAAAGACAAATTTTCACTCCCTAATATTGGCATGATCATGGATTCAACTACTAGACATACTTTGTTGTCATTCATGGATGGATTTTCTAGTTATAATCAAATCCTTATTAATCCTCAAGATCAATACAAAACCGCCTTTACAATTGTTTGGGGAACATTTTGTTGGGTTGTGATGCCCTTTGATTTAAAGAACGCTAGCACATCTTATCAATGAGTAATGGCATTGATCTTTCATGATTACATCCACAAAATTTTGGAAGATTATGTTGATGATATCCTTGCTAAATCCTTAACAAGACAAGACAATGTATATGTTCTTTGAAAAATATTCATACGGATACATAAATATAATATGTGATTAAATCTGAAACAAGTGTCTTTGGCATAGATAGTGGTAAACTTTTGGGATTTGTCATATCTCATAGAGGCATTGAGGTGGACACAAAGAAAATTGATGCAATTATTAACATACCACCTCCTAGGAACATTTCTCAATTGTGAACATTACAAGGCTGAATTCAAGCTATCTATCATTTCATTGCATCTTTAGCCGATCGCACATTACCTTTCACGCATCTTCTTAAAAAGGGTGTACCTTTTGATTGGGATGAGGATTGTAAACAAGCTTTTGAGAGTTTAAAGGAATACCTGGAAACTCCACATGTTTTACAACCTGTCATGCCAAACAAGCCATTTATCTTGTACATCACCGCATCAACCTATGCTCTTGCAACATTGTTGGCTCAACAAGACAATCATGGAAAAGAACATCATGTTTATTACATCAGTTGAACCTTAATTGATTATGAAACTCGATACTCACCAATTGAAAAGCAATGCTTGGATCTTGTATTCGCTACTAGTAAATTGTGACATTATTTACTAAATGTTGAAATACATGTCATGACAAAAATTAATCCCCTTAAACATCTTTTCAACAAAATAGACCTCTCTGGATGCATAGCTAAGTGGGTGATGTTAACTAAGTTTGACCTTAAGTTTGTTTCACAAAAAGAAATCAAAGGACAAGCCTTAATAGGTCACTTAGCTGACACTCCTTCTCCTCTCGCTTCACCTAATCACAACTCCTTTCTTGATGATAGTGTCTTGATTGCTGATATTAAAACATGGGAATTGTATTTTGATGGATCTAAGTGTAGAACAAGTTTCAGTGCTAGAGTGGTATTAATTCCACCCACTAGACAACCTCTTCCCTTGTCCTATTGATTAAATTTCCTATGCAAAAATAATGCAGGTGAGTATGAGGCATTAATTGTGGGTTTGTAAGCTGATTTAACAATGGATGCTATACATATCAAGATCTTTGGTGATTCGCAATTAGTTATCAAACAAATAAATGGTACATATCAAACTCAACATGACAAGTAATCAAAATAAAAGGATCTTACAATGAAACTATTAGAGAATTTTGAATCATTCACCATTGATAACAACCCCCAAATAGACAATAGACATGCAGACACAATGGCAAGTGCAGCCTCTCTTATACCCCCACTCGATCCTTCAACAGACTTCACCTTTGTTATTCATCCCATCAAGAAACCTTCGATAGATACTCGATTAAAAGACATTTTAACCATAACTCAAGATGCCTCGTGTGAATGGTATGATACAATCTACCATTATCTAAAAGATGGTACCCTTCCTAAGCCCACCATGACAAACACTTGAAAGCGTTTACACAAACAAGCAGCTAAATACGTGATCCTTGCCGATGCATTGTCTAGAAGATCTTTCAATGGTCTCTTATTATGATGTCTTAAGGACTCTGAAATCCCTATAGCACTCGAACAGGCTCATGTTGGTGCCTGTGGAGATCATTTTGGGGGATAGATATTAGTGCAAAAACTTATCTATATGGCATATTATTGGAGACATATGGAGAAAGATTGCTGCGCTTACATTAAACAATGTCACAAATTCCAACAACATGGAAATTTAATCCATGCTCTTGTTTCTAAGCTTCGTGCCCAAGTTCCCATTTGGCCATTTTTCAATATGGGGATTGGATCTTATTGGAAAATTTTCACCTCCCTCTTCTATTGGACATACGTTTATCATAACCACAATAGACTATTTCACGAAATGGGTGGAAGCTATTCCTCTCCATTCTACAAATGCTAAAGTAATTTGTCATTTCATATTGGAACACATAATTGCTTGCTTTAGACTCCCTTCTGCAATCGTTTCAGACAATGGAACTTCATTTAAGAATAACGAAGTCAAGAAATTTCTTGAAACATTTAACATTCAACATTGATTTTCCACACCATACTATCCGCAATCCAATGGAAAAGATAAATATTTTGGAACAAATCCTCAAAAAAACTATTAACAAACATCATAAGGATTTGCAGACACAATTACATTATGTGATTTGGGCTTATCGAACAAGTGTTAGATTGTCCATAGGAACTACACCCTATAACCTTGTTTATGGCACTAATGCAATCATGCCCTTGGAGTTAGAAATTCCTACCTTGTGAATTTCTCTTCAAGACCTTATTGATGATGTCACTTATAAAGAACAAAAATTGCACCAACTTGAGATGCTTGATGAAAAATGCATTAACACTCTTGAGAATCTCCAAGCTTACATCAAACAATTGCAACGAAAGCATAGTTAGCATGTCATTCCTTGAACATTTCGTAAGGGTGATTTTTTTCTTTATGAGAATCAATGTAATACTAATGTTGACAATGAAGATAAAGATAAATTCAGCCGTAATTGGTTAGGACCTTAAAAAGTTGATACCAGTTATGGATCTGGTGCTTATATCTTAATGGAGCTTGATAGAACACCCCTTAAGGAACCTATTAATGTTGTGAATTTTTATCGATATTACCTCTAATCTCTTTGAATAGTATGTTTGTTAAAGCAGTGTTGTCTAAGGTTATTTGATGTCATTCTACATAACTTTCACATTGCTTCATTCTTGACAACTAATCTTGTGTTTGTCTTGAACACTAAGGTAATTATTTAAGTTCATTTTATAATTACTTTAGGATTTGAATACTATTCACCCTTATGTTATGTTAAGTTAGATCCTTATAAGTGTATTTAATTTAACATATTCTCTTCCAATCAGCAATGTTGTCTCTATAGTAAACTTAAAATATGTTTTACATTAAAGATCACATCAATCCTGTTAAATCATGAAGACATTAATTAAATACTTTTACCATGAAGTCATTTAATTAATTACATTGCATTTAACATTCAAGAACATTAAGACAAATTATAAAAAAACCAAATACGCATGTATATATATATCAAAAAGTTTTATATACATCTTAATATCATATACAAAATCACCAAGGTCTGTGAGAACTTGACCCCTCAGGCTCTAGTGCTCGAGATCCAGTCCTTGGGTGTTGGGAAACAATCATGTGAGATCATGACCATGAACTATCGAGTCTCAGTGCATACTCCAGACCCTGTACTCAACCAACAACCACAAGACACTCCTCTACCATCTGATCCCTCTCTACTGATACCTGTGCTAGCTTTACATGCAGTCTCTCAACCTCTGCTGAGGTCTACAATGATTGTCCTACACTCTCAGCTTGACAAATTCATCTCCTCACGCTCTCATACATTTCACGTAACCTCATGAAAGGTCTAAGTGATTTTGACTCCTCCACAATCGTTGGGGGAATGTAGTTAGGATCTATCTCCTCATCGATGGATGCAAGAACTATCTCCACAAAATCCTGATGATAGAACTCTCCCCAGTCTCTTGTCATCTTGCAAGATAGACAAGGCACACAATCAATACACATCATCACAATATATATATATACAACACATAAATATACTCAAGTACATGTGTAAAATCAAAAACATCATCACCTATGTCTCTAGGTGCATGAGGATTATCAACCTCATCCTCTCTAGGGGGCATGGAGGATGTGCTAGCCTCTCTCTGACTCTGGGTGTTGATTTCTACTATAGCTACTACATGTGATCTAGTCATGTAAGTGTGTGAGGACTCTCCATGCTCATACCGATCCTTAGTCGCTACCTCATCACCCTTACTCAAGGGTGGTTCCTCCTCGTAATACTCATCCTCCTCATAATCCTCCTCATCCTCATCATCCTCTCCTCTGTCTTGGTCCTCATAGTCAGGATTAGCCTCTGAATCATACTCATCATCAATATCATTAGTAAATATATCTAATGGCATGTATCGTACATCCTCTACCCTATCCTATAGCTCATCTCCCTCATCTAGTGCTGGTCCTACATCACCTATAGGAACATCCATGGGGAACACAAGAGTCAGTCGTGTCACTAACCACCACTCATGCTCATTTGTGCTGCCAGCATCATCAATGTCAGCGACTGGAGGTTGATCATGATCTAAAGCATCAGAATCACTCTCATGAACATGGTCTATAGTAAGTCGAATAGTATCACCTAGCCTCAGGGCACTCCACACTAATCGTCTAATGAAGGGGCACACCCTCGGTGGTGTCTACACCTGCCCAAACTGTCGCATGACTCACCCATAATAGAAAGTTTGTACAACATAGTCATGTCTCCCAGCTAGAAACCTATCCATCTGCATCCTCCTCAATTGTCCTCTAGGATCTGGCCACTGTAGAGTGAGTAGATAGGGTCTCCATAAGATCTTATCCTCCTCCATTCAATCGAACCTCACTCTTCAAAAATGTAAATCTATGTACTGCCACAAGTGTCGTAGAGGATAGCCAAATGCTCGTGGATATCCTACAGCTATAACACAAGGGAATCTGACAAGCTTGGTGCATGTAATATGCACGAGGCACCACACCTGCAGAAGCGTGCAGTGCACCATACTGTTGATCTCTCAAAACATAAATCTGCCAAGATCATAATATAAGTGTGCTAGGATGCAGTGGCCCCACGCATACATTATCATGTGCTCGTACATCCCTCGAATCAAGTGTACCAATCCTCCATCTAAGTGTGTCGATCATCCATCAGGATTGAGAACAAGTGCCACTATATGCATCATAATCCGTCTAACAATAGGAGCTCATGAATATAGAAGCATGGGAAGCTCGATCTGTGCTCTAACATTCTCATCATGAACTAGTCCACCAAGACAATACTGCATATCCACCTTCTTCTCGTGGAATGACTGATCCCCCCAGAAATATACCTGCTCTCCCAGAATGGGAACTCAGAGAATGTGGTGTACATCCTCTAGAGTTATGGTCATCTCCCCTGTAGGAAGATGAAACATATAGGTATTGGCATCCCAACACTCGTACAGGCCATAAGCATGGCGTCATGGTATCTCATAGGTGTCATAAGATATTCCCAATAGATACCTACTATCTGTAAATGATTTGTCTCTACTACTGACAGCATTGTAGCGCGATCTGTCAAAAAAGTACACTAGCTCCCCCTAGCTGTTATCACAACTGAGTAGGGGACCTATCAAAATCATCACAAAATGCTCTAAAATCCATCTAATATCTTCAATTTTTACATATTTCATCATGCAAGTGTGCTAAAGTCCATTTAGTGTCCTTTTTTAAAGGCCTTGGACACTTTTGAACCCTTTTTGGATATTTCGCAAAGAAACAGGACACTTCACGAAGAAATGGGACACTTTGCGAACAAAAGGGACACTTTGCAAACAAATGGAACACTTTGCAAAAAAAGGGGACACTTTGCGAACTTTTTTCCAAGATCCTAAATTACCCTATCCATACATTAAAAATCATTAAATTTTTAAAAAAATTCAAGGTGAAAGTTGCAGAAATGACACCTCATAATACAACTCACTGTACACCACCTAGTCTCAAAGCATATCCAGTTGTGAAGGCTTGTAATCCCATCTACTCAACATCTTCTCGTCTCACTCATCACTCTCAAGCTACAAGAAGGTAAAATGAAATAGTAAGTGACAAATTACTCTACTTACCTCTCTTTTAACTATTTTCATCCTTTTTACTCATGCATTAACCTAGGGTTATTTTACCTTAAGAGTTCATATAGCATCTTTTCTTCAAAACAACATAACAGGAGCTAGGTAAATCTGTCATCAACACCGTTTGACACGTTGGAATTGTGATTTTGAATCCAGCATCATCAATTGTCTATCATTACATGGCATGGTACTTGGAAATTCCCTACGATATGATGTTCCTTATTTGACATGGCTAGATTACTACCTTGATTCCACCTCTGTAAAGCAAGCAGAATCAAGGGGGGCATAAATCTACCCTAAAATTTGATTCCTAGGAGTTAGACAAAAAGGATTTTTGGAAAATTAATGAAAGTGTGTTGTAGGATATGATTCCTAATGTTGTGGTTTTGCAGATAACTACACTGGGGGCTTTGTTCTCCCACCTTTTGAATGAGTATCCTTTTATGCAATAAAGTGCACTATTTAGAGTCTTTTAGCTTACATATGCACGTAGAGTCATATGGGCGCTAAAGTGGGGGCTAAATGTGACCTATAAAATTGGACCCTCTTGAGAAAAGAGACAATTTCACACCTAATTAGACCCACTTTTGAGTCCCCTTGCATCATTTATCCTTCAAAACAACATTTATAGGCCCCTAAGACCCATTATTTTTTATCTAGAGGCTTGTTTCACTTGAGAAATCACTTAAATCTTGACAAACAACATTCAATTCATCCATATCCCAAAAAACCATCTTTAAAAACCACGTGTGGGACCCATTTGCCACCTTGGGCGAATGAGTCCCCTCTAGTGGGACCCATTCGCCAAGGGTGGTGAATGAGTCCCTTTTGAGGGAAATTTCAATTTTGAGTAGGAATTCAATTAATTCAACTTAATTTCTAGATGAATTTATGCCTCTTAGGTCTAAATAATGGGAAAATTAGGTGTTGTTGCTTATAAGTACTCATTTTAAGTCATTTTACACATCTTTTAGTCATTTTACAAAAGAAAATTCTAAAGTTAAGTCTTCTACAACAAGTTTCATTAGCAAAGTTGAAGTTTTAGGACAGCAAACTAGGGTTTTTACATGTCTTGAAGCTCACTTTTTGGATCAAATTTCAACATTTTAAAGAGTTGATGATGGATTCCTATGGTGAATCATGGAGAAATCTAGGTTGAGGAGATGCAACTAGCCATCAAATCACACCTAAAGTCTTGTTTTCAAAGTGATTCCATCTTCCATTTCTTCTCTATCTTCATATTAAGGTTTACATTCCATTTGCATGTCCTTTTATCTCCATTTTTGATGTGTTGTAATATTTCTATGGTTTAAGTATTGCATCCTTCAAATCCCTTTTGCATTTCTTGTTCTTGCACAATAGAATAAGGTTTTTGACATACTTCAGACTTTCCTAGTCTTTAACACATCTAAGGCTAGGGTTTTATGTAGATTGTCCTCCATTCAATGTTTAGTTCCCCAACTAGGGGTTTGACCAAGGAAAACCCTCAATTAGACAAATAATTTTAAGTTGTTTTGCAATAATTTTCTAAGACCCCGATTTGGGTTTTCATCAAAAAGTGTTGTACAGGTGTCAAGGTGCAGAACATAAACTTGAAATTACAAAACATTTAAAGTGGACTAATTCTCCATGCATGGTGAATGATTACCTCCTAAGGTGCCATTCTAAGTTAGATGCAAATCCAGATACCCAATTAGCATAAAACAACTTATGTGCAAAAAAGCCATGACATGGGACTGATTTGCCTAGGGTGGCGAATGAGTCCCAATCAGCTCAAAATCAGATTTTTCAGATTTCCAAATTACTTTCCAGCCATATTTAGCTTCTCAAGTGCACATATTCTAAGATTTGGCATTCTATTTAGTTTAATTCACATTTTCATTCATCAATTTAAGCATTTTTGCAAACATCACTGTGTTTTCAAACATTACACATTTCTTAGGTTTTGCATTCATAATCAGTCAATTTCATAGCTTATTTTCATTTAGATCATCTCATTTAGCCTTAATAACATCATACACATCTTAATTTGAGTGAACCACAATTTTTTTTATGAGGTTTATCTCTCTCCTTTTAGGTGAAACACCCTAAGAGTGCAAGAGTAGCATATAAGCATCATGCCCAAAAATCTATGGTTCAACTCCAAAGAAGACCTTATTCATTCATCAAAATTATTTAGTAGTCAATAAAAGTATAAAGAAACTAAAAGAATAATAAATAAGAAAAATTAGAGAGAATAAATTAAAATTGGGCAAAGAATTATGTTTACAATCAAATAATATGACATTAACAAATAAGAAAATAAAAAAATATTTTGAAGAGTCGTAACCCCTTGACAAGGATCCATCCCCTCAACCATATAAGAGTCAAAAAATTCTAAAATATGAGATGTCACAAGATAATAATACAAGAAAAGAAGAAGGAAAACAAATAGAGTGGGAAGAAATACTAGGAAAAGAATACTTTGATATAAGACTAGCAAGGGACAAGGGTAAAGAACATAAACCCTACATAGTCAAAAATTTAAAGAAAGCAAAAGAAGAAAAACCTAGTCTGTAGATCCAAAAGATTAGAATTAAACAAAGAAAGGAAAAAATGGATTCTTCAATTAAGATCCCTATATTTAGAAAAGATACCATAGAAGCAACAAAGCACATGTTCTTATTAGAATCTTTATGGAAAAGATAAGATATTTATGAGGATAAACCAAAATTACTTTACTTTGTATCCTCACTCTAGAAAGATGTTTTAGATTGGTATAGGAAGACCTACTCTAAACATGGGAAAGATGGAATGAAGTAAAATAAGACTTCCTCACTAATTTTAATACTCCTAACATCCCAACAAAAAGTGTAAGCTAGACGAGAGATCTAATACAAAGGGAAGATGAATCTATAAAATACTATGATAAATGATTCAAAGAAGTTTGTTGCAAACTAGAGGAACCATTGACAAAGAGGCAAAAGATAGAGTGGTTTATTTTTGGAATTCAAAATGAAATATGAGCAGCTTTGGATGGAAAAATATTCAACACCTACATAGAATTAATCACTATGACCTATCGCATTAAGAATCGAACATGGAACAAACTTCAAAGGGATGATATGAAGGAAAATATCAAGAAGTTACAACTTGTGGTAGAACGACTAACCATACAAAGCTCAATTTTGGTGAAAGGAGAAACAAAGAAAACCAAATGAATATGGTGCACCTATTTTTCACAAGAAATCCACCTCCAGAATGACTACTCTAAATCTCAAGGAGAGAGAACTGTCACCACATTACATGTAGAACTAAAGATAATTCTAACCAAAACTAACTCAATATACTAAGGGACATGCCAAGAGTGGGATAGTCACCTCACGGAGAATTGTCAGGACACATAGAATCATCCTGATCTAAGATTCCTTATGCACCACAACTATGATGTAGAGATCTATATAGAAACATGGCATATGTTAAAGGATTTGCGAAAGGACCTCTATATAATGCAGGGTATAGACAACCACCATGGAGGGATAAGAGAAATGCATATGTGTTATAGAATATCCCATCACAAGACTATATAAGATATAATAAACAATCTAATTACAAAGGAGGAGGAAGACATAGTAGAAACAACTACCAAAGGAGTGAAACAACATGCGATAATTGTGAGAAAATAGGTCATTATGCCACAAAATGTTGATTAGAGAAGAGAAGGAAATATCCTTTCTATGAAGATGGTTCACATGATATATCAGGTGTGATAAGGCTCAACAGTATTATTATAATACCCCATGTTCAAGAAGTGATGAATTACAAGACAACAAAGGAGCAAGAGTAATAAGAAGAGCAGTGCAAAGAGTGAAAAGCTACCAAATACTAGATAATTGGTTCTCAAATACATCAAATGAGGATTACTCTCGAGAACAAAAAACACCACAAAGAAGATAAAAGAATAAATCCAAAATAAATGAAAACAAAACCACGGCTCTAACTAGACAAGGAAAAGATGCCAAGAATAATAGAAGATAAATTGAAGGGATTACTAAAGAACCAGAATCGAAAGAAGAAGAAGAGTACATGACCACTTCTTGCCTACTAAGAAACAACATAACAAGATAGTGAAAAAAGAATAAATAAATTATACAATATCAAGAGGAGATAGCATGCTTTTTAGAAGAAGTAATCATGTTAGAAAATCTAGCCTTATTGGCTCAACAAAAAGATATTTTAGTAAAATTGAAACAATTAGGAAAGTACTAGAATAAATAGAAACAACAAAAGGTACATCAAATTGCTAAAGACCAGAATTGAAAATATGGTCATCTACTAATTACCATCAACCTAAACAACAATAAAATTAAACCTGTAACTATTGATCTTTGTGCAGACCTCAACATCATTTCGACAACTACTTGGTACATGCTAGGAAGACCTAGAATTATTAGAACACCTATGACATTAGTCTATACAATGGTTCTAATGTGGAAACATTAAGCACATGGAAGAACATTTATGTAAACATAAAAGGGATTAAATAAATAATTGATTTTGAAGTTGTGGAGATGAAGGAGCCCTTCAACACATTTAGAGAATTGTTTGGACTGAAATAGTTTGTAAATTAATGGTATTTAATGGGTTCCAGAAAAGAATACATCTCTTTAGCACTTGACAACAAAATAGTCCACACTCCACTAGGAGAAAAGAAAGACAAAAAGCTACAAAGAAGAAAGGAAAGCATGGCCAGCTCAATCCATCTCCAACATTTATAGCACTACACCACCACAACATAAACTATATGGATTTAGAAGGGTATTCATGATACACGGTCACTCATACACCACATTCAAAAATAATTAGTCTGATCTAAAATGTATCAATCACATACAAAGAGACATTTCAAATATTAAATTACCAACTTGAGACCTCTCAAATCATCGCTCTCCAAGAAATTCTAGTATGTAATGTTACATGTTGGTGGTATACACACAAACACTCTTCCTACATGGCGAACATTTTGAATATTAGTCATGGCTTGATACTTTTAAGAAGGATAATACAATATAATTCCCAAATATTAAGGAAAGACTACCCCAAAAAAACATATTCAACATTGCATCCAAATATGGGAAAATGATGGAGAATACAACCACCACCTTTATATTCAATTATTTTATTGGACCCTTACACCAATAGTCCAAACTTGGTGCATCAATCAAGAAAAACGTGGAGAAACTAGCGACTAGATGAAAATCTAACATGATTTCATACGTGCATTCTTCTTTTGGGATGACAACAAACACATTTGTGTCACATTAAGAAAATTAAGGATATTATCCTCACCCTAATCCCTAAAATTACCCATCCTTTACAACCAACAAACCCACCACATAAAAGTAAAGGCCTATGAAAACTAATTGAATGGATGGATAGGCACACATAATCAGTACCCAATCAATGTTGTGCTATACAAAAAGAAGGAGAAGAATCAAACCCAAAACTAGAGATCACAATGGAAGAAGGAGAGAGGGAAATACAATTAAACCAAGAACATAAAGAGCAATATTATAATTAACCCCTCCAATTACGAGAAGAAAACATTTCCCAATGAGGAAGCCCACCAATGAGGAAGCCCAAAATTAGGTAAACTCAAGGATTATTGGGATGAATCACTAGTGACATCAGTTACAGAAATATTGATAGAATATTAAGAACTCTTCCCATGCACATTTATAGAAATGAAAGGCATAAAACCTAAAGCAAGGTTAATGAAAATTCAATTAAAGGAAGGCACCAAACCTCACTAGAAAAGACCCTACCACCTCAGCCCTAACATGAAGCAAAAAGTCAAGATAGAAATAGATAAGATGCTAGCAGTAGGCACTATTAAACTAGTAGAATATTTTGAATGGATCAACCCAATGGTAGTACAAAATAAGAAGACTAGAGAAATTTGGATATGTGTAGATTTTCAAGAAATTAATAAAGCATGCATCTATGACCCCTTCTCTACCTCATTTATCAAAGAAATACTAGAATCCATAGTTAGGAGAGAGATATATTCATTCATTGATGGGTTTTTCAGATACCATCAAGTCTGAATCTAGGAGAAGGATCAACCCAAAACAATATTTTTATAGAATGGGCATCATTCATGTATATTGTCATGCCTTTTGGCTTGAAAAATGCACCAGTTTTCTTTAGTCTGGGATCATGGTGAATACATTAAAATAATTTATGTATGATTTCTTAGAAGTTTTCCTAGACAATTGGACCATCTATGGGTTAGTCAAAAATCACCTTCAAGCCCTCTAGACTATGTTAGAGAAATGCAAGAGCATGAAAATTTCCTTGAATCTCAAGAAATATATTTTTGTGGTACCCTTTGACACACTATTAGGCCATATCATATGTACAGAAGGATTAATGATTGATCCAATGAAAATTTCTTTAATTCTATTGCTCCCTCCACCCAAAGCAACACTGGAAGTTAAAACATTTTTAGGCTACATCAAATACCATCAAAAATTCATCAAAGGCTAGGCCGATTTAGTTTCCCCCTTAGAAGAGCTTCTCAAAAATAAGACCAAAAAAACAATCACATGGATTGAATAATGCCACTAATAATTTGATACATTGAAATAGAAGATTGTAAAAGCTCCTATTCTTATATTTCTAGATTGGTCAATCCCTTTCCACATTTATGTAGATTATTTTGAAATAGCAATAGGGGCAGTCCTAGCGCAGCCAAGAGGAAACAAGGATCACCCTATCACCTTTGCTAGCTACATGTTATCCCAAGCAAAGAAAAACTACACATCCACTAAATGAGAAGCATTAGCTATGTTGTACACCTCACATAAATTTCACCATTACCTCTTATCTACACCCTTCACCTTTTATACAAATCATGAACCTTTGAAATTCCTCCTAAACAAACTAGTAATATAGGGTAGAATATGTCGATGGCTACTACTATTTCAAGAATTTAATTTCACTATAATGGTTAAACCAAGAAAAAATAATCAAGGTCTCAATTACTTATCCAAAATTGATACAAGTGATGAATATAAGGAGACCGAGGAAGAAGACCTGCTAGGTGCTCATCTTTATAGATCGCCACAATACTGAGAGTTTCATGATGTGGTGTAGTTACTTTCTATAGGATAATACCTCATGGACATGATAACACATGATAAAAAAAAATTGTTATGAAAATCCTTACCATTCACACTCATTGAAGGGGCTCTAGACAAAAAGGGAAGAGATGTTATTCTTCATAGAGTTGGACCTATGAAAATGAACAAGAATAGATATTAAGGGAAGAAGATGAGGGCAATGTAGGAGGTCATAATTGTGGAGATCCTATAGCCAAAAAAATACTATTATCAAGATTATGGTGGCCAAGTATATATAAGGATGATAAAAATTGCATAAGATGTGACACTTTCTAGTGAATAGGGCACCCTAAAACTAGAGATAATATGACCCTCCATCTGGTATTAACACAAATCCCATTTGAGAAATGGGCGATTGACTTCATAGGACCAATAGGCCCTCTGACAAAAACATCCAAATCTATATTCATCATCATCAATTTCGACTATTTGACCAAATGGGAAAAAGTTGAACCACTATAGATTGCACCACATATACTATAGAAAGATTCATTTTCCATAACATTATTACTAGATTTAGGTGTCCTATCAGTATAACTAGTGATCAAGGCAAACACTTTGTTAGCAAAACAATAAGGGAATTATTAACCAACTTCATGTTTACACATAACCACACTACACCATACTATCTACAAGCTAATGGAGTGAGCAAAGCTCTCAACAAGATTTTAGGCACTACCTTAACCAAGACATGTAATGCCAATAGGATGGACTAGGATATCAAAATTCCTGCAGTACTCTAGACATACCACACTACCTATAAATGTGCTAACAAACACACTCCATTTTATTTTTGGTATGGCATGGAGGCAAGTATACCAATAAATTTTATGGTACACAACCTCCAAACAACACTAACCTTACGATTCATTGATGAGGAATCCATCAAGCACTGCCTCAAGGAATTAGATAAAATGGATGAAGAAAGACTAGTGGTCACACATCACCTATGGATAGAAAGAAAAAGACAAAAAGCATGGCATGATTAGAATCTAGGATCTAAAAAATTTAAGGTTGATAATTTGGTTTTGCTCTATGATAGCAAATTCAAGAAATAGGCTAAACTAAAATTCAAATGGTTAGGCCCTTATCAAATCCTTCACTTCAAAGCAATACAACTCAAGACATTAGATCCAGCACCACACTCCAATGCTTTGTCAATGGAGGAAGAATGAAACAATATCATTCTATTGTAGTAGCATTGACTTGAGGACAAGTCAACATTTTGAAAGAAGGGATGACGTTAGTCGGAAAGCAAAATAGTGAAGACATAGGCTAGTAGAACATTACTACATTTTGGCACAAAAGACTTGCAAGGCATAATATTATAAAGATATCATCTAGAATAGGGGTTTCATGGATGGGTCACATCCCATCTCATAGATGTGTGTATAAAAGAAGTTATGAATGATAGAATCTCATAGGCCAAAAGAGGATATATGCACTAGACAGAGAGAAATATATGTACAAGAGACTAATGTATGAAAGGATAGATTTATAGAGATTAGATAAGAGTTAAACAAGGGTATAGGGGAAGATATTATATTGTACCAATTTTGACCTGATTAATAGAATGGATACAGGAGTTCTATCTATATAACGGTATATATTATTTTGTGGATACATAAATAGTTAATCATATGTCTGATTGCATTGGTGTTCACCTTTATATTACTGAGTCTAGGGTCTGTGTTTCCCCAAATTTCTTGCTAACAAGAAGTAATTTATGCTCATTATTATAGGTTCATCCTTTATTTCTTAAACAAATATATGTAAATTTCTTGCATTTTTTGCAACTATAAACAGACTCGTGCCTTTTTGTTAATGAAAATAATCATTTCCATCTCTTTTCAGTTCACACAATTTGTGTAAAATCTTCTTACCTCTATGTATGAATCATTTTTTATCATTTCCTATGTTGTGTGTTGTTAATGTGTTTTACAAGGCTTACTATGGATGAATCTTCCCTCAATGGAATTTTACTTTCATTTTATTGAATATTCATTTCACGCAAAGAAAAAGAATTATTTTTAATTAAACAAAAAATAACTCACATCAAGCATTCCGATGCAATTTCCCTAGGGGAGAGGGGCCAGTAGTTGTGCATGGTCCAATAGTCATGCAGTCAATTGTGATTATAATACCTAGTTTTACCGCATATTTATACTATATATTCTAAATAAATAGTCCAATGTAAATTAAAAAATAACCAAATGTTGATCAAAAATGGACCCATACTTGAACACATTAGAACCTTTAAATGTTATATTAAAAAAACATAAATACATTCATCAAGAAGTGAAATAAGTATTTTTTTCTCTCAAATAAAATATCATAACTATCCACTATAAGTGTGTCATTTAAAAAATAAAATGCTCATTTAATAAAATAAGGCACTCATTTAAACAAGTATTGTTATCACAGTGAAAAAATATTGTTTTTATGTGTACAACTATTGGGGTGGCAATGAACAAGCATTGGAATATTTTACATTAATAGTTTGTCCTATCACAAATATAAAAGGTGAGCCCAATAAATACCATGTATTTTCCCATTAAATGTGAAGGATTTTCAAAAAGTTGTAGTGTTCAACTATTGGTCCATTTTTGTTTGATATAAGTTGTATTTTAAATAATTATGTGTTGTTTTTATAACAACAAATAGTTTTTTTGTGTTCAACTATTAGTCCATCTGTGTTGAATATAAAAGGTAGAGATATCAAAGATTTATGGTTATCAATAGGTATTTGGTCCATTTAGGTTACATATTAATTTTATTTTAAATAAAAACATGATATTATACAAGCAACAAATGATATTTTTTGTTCAACTATTGGGGGTCCCATGATTAAGTTTTGGTGGAATCTATAAAAAGTCAAATTAAATAGACACTTCTCAATAGATGTGTTGGTGTGGTGAGTTGCATATGAGTCACACCTCCAAACCTTAGTTATAGATAGATAAGAAGTCAGTCCACATTTCAAAAAAAAAAATCAAGGTTCTAGATATTCCAGTCAATCATTACATGCTGACAAAGTTAGCTCGCACCACTACTGACCCCTCTCCCCTATATGTGAAGTGATTTTCATGGAAATATCGCAAGCATAGTCTATAAATTAAGGATCTGTGACATTCGACTTCGTCAAACTACATAACTTTCAAACTTAAAAGAAACACGGAATTCAAATGTTTATGTGGTCCTGCGTCAAAGGAAGCATGTGGAATTTAGTGAATGCGAGACTGAAATGTTAAATCTGATTTTATGAATTGAGTGGTTCAAATGCGTAGTATTCGCTCCTACTTGTGACCGGGGAAATGAAAGTCCAGTCAAATTAACGTATTGACTCCTGTATTTTTGTTGATTGTTTCCCGCGCTGTTCTTTTTCTCGGCTATTAAACTGTCATTAATGTTCACTTATTTAACTTCATTTCTCATAGTTTCTGTCCTACTCTTTAGCTAAGCTGAAAATGGAAGGCCTACCTCTTCATATTTGCCATTCAAAGCATTTCAGTCTACCCCCTGGATACCCCCCGCGCTTCCTCTTTATTATCTCCACAATATTCATGTCATCCCTCGCTCCTTCATCTCGAGCTTGTCCAGAACCCTTCAAATGTGGGAACCATTTGTACGAATATCCCTTCGGAAGAAAGAACAGCGGCTGCGGTGACCCTGCTCTTCAGCTTGACTGTGATCATCAAGTGAAGATGCCTCTACTTAATATCAATGGCTACCAGTACTACGTAGTGAAACCTTCAGATCACTGGAAAGAGGATCCCATCGATTACATGGAAATAGTTGAGACAAATATGTGGGGAAATTCATGCAACCCGTCGACCAGTAACCATACAACGGAATTCTGGTCTAGCCCTCAGTTTCACATTTATGATGGATACATGAATTTAAGTCTATGGGGAGAGTGCGAAGAGAACTTGTCCCGTAAAGCGCATGCTTTAGAATGTAATAAGAGTTGGTACTATTCTTCCAGTTCAGACTTGAATTTGGGTACCTATTGTAAATCATTAGTGCCTCTACCTGTTCGAAAATCCGACAGAACTGACCGACCGCTACATCTAAGATTCAAGAATGGGTTCAAAATAAAATGGAGTTTCAGCAAAGGTTGTGAGCATTGCGAGTCAAAGAAAGCTCTTTGCATTTATGACACCTGTAATTCGACGCGATTGAGTTGCCAATCGTTGAACCCTGGTAAGAGTTGTAACTCCTTGTCTACTTAATTGACAGATGAATAAAAAGCGTCAAAGTTTTATGTCTAAACAGATTGAAAAGAAAATCTATATTTCCTAACCATAGTACTAACAAAGTTATATGTCCCATTATATATAATTGAGACAATGCAGGTGGGTCTAACGCTGCCGATAGAACTGCTATTGCTCTAGGTAAGAACCTCTTCCTCTTTAATGTCCATAATTTTTCAACAAAGCTAAATATGTTTGGGAATAGGGAATAGTTCAGTTTGTTTTTAAAAAAAAAAAATTAATTATATGAATTTATACAATTGAAAGAGTTATATGAAGATTTTCATATAACAATTGCTGTCATTAAAGTTCAAAGAATGAAAATTGAAGAAAGTTTATTACAAATCTACCTGTAGGAAGCCTCATTAGAGAACTGGAAAATTAAAGACCAACAAGAACATGAAAGAAAACTATCAACCCAAATCATGATAGAGGAGTAAAATAAGTTTTGAGCTGAAGAAGAAATCTCCAATCCATAATATTCATATGCGATCAACATAGAAACCCATTTAAACAAAAACCAAACAATCTGCAACAGCATTGGAGAAAAATATGAATGAAAGAAATAGAGTCAAATTTTCAAACCATACAAAGAATTTGAGTCACATAAACAGACAACCTCCAAAAAAACTGCGAAATTTTCTCCTTACTCAGAAAAGAAACCAACACCATGGAATCCATCTTACGAATAACATTTTTTCAACCCAACTCACAAACTTTCAGCTTGAAACTCTACGTGATTATTTGCTCATAGAATTTGTCCTTAACAAATGTTAAAATAAATTTCATCTATGACGTTATACAGGCGGCTCCATCGGAGGTGTTGCGCTGACGGCAGCACTAGCGGTGCTTTGTATTTTGTATGTGACCAGAAGAAAACGGCCTCATACCCACCGGCCTGGAGGTGATTACAGTAATCGTCAGAGAAGCGAGATGGAAGCAGATCATCCAAAGTATATGATAGGCAGTTTGTCCATATTTCCCTGTCAGGAACTTCAGCAGGCGACAAATTTCTTCGACGAGAAGAACGAACTTGGAGACGGAGGGTTTGGGGCGGTATACCTGGGTAAACTTGAGGACGGACGAGCTGTAGCAGTGAGGAGGCTTCATCAGAAAAGCTCCGGAACAGGTGAACAATTTATCAACGAGGTACAAATATTGTCATCTCTGTGTCATCCAAACCTTGTTCGTCTCTACGGCTGTACGAGCCCGCAAAGTCCAACAACACTGCTTGTTTACGAGTTCGTGCCTAACGGCACCTTGTCTGATCACCTTCATAGAAGCCGAAGAACTCCCAAAGGCTTGCCTTGGGCAACTCGCTTAAACATTGCCATAGAAACTGCTCAGGCCTTGGCGTATCTCCACAGCATCTATCCGCCCATCTTTCACGGAGATGTTAAATCCAGTAACATTCTTCTAGACGAAAGTTTCAGAGCAAAAGTTGCAGATTTTGGGCTTTCCAGACTGGTGCCCGTGAATTTCTTACACGCCGCATTTGCTCCACACGGTACGCCTGGGTATGTTGACCCAGAGTACCATCAATGCTTCCAGCTCACTGACAAGTCTGATGTGTACAGCTTAGGAGTTGTTTTGGTGGAGATCATCTCTGCCAAAGTAGCGGTGGATGTTAAGCGTAATAGAAATGAAATCAGCCTTGCTAACATGGCCAAAGACAAGATCGGAAGAGGTGTTCTGGATGAATTGGTCGATCCAGATTTGAAGATTGAAAGAAATCACGAGGTGAAGGTCACGGTTGCTGCAGTTGCCGAATTGGCCTTTGAATGCCTTGCAATAGAAACGGACTTCAGACCAATCATGAAAGAAGTTGTTGCTCGTCTCAAAGAAATCAAGGAAATGCTGCAGTAAAGCACAAAATCTGCCAAAGTTCATAATCATCACGCCAAGATCTCCTCTAACTTCGCTGCTGGAAAACTGATCCTCGATGACTTTGGACTAGACTGAATATCTCTGACTTCATTCTAGTTATTCTGTTTTTCTAGCAACTGTGGCACACATTAGGCCGACAGTTAAACCAAACATGTAACTCTTGTAATGGTGAAAATTGCATGCTCTCCATTTTTTCTTTTCTTTCTGGAATCATTTTTGTTTTGGCTATATTTTTTATGTAATGATATTCGTATAAATTATATGATTTATATTGAAAGTTTACATATGAATTGTATTTATTTTTATTTGTACTTTTTTTTATCTGTTTTATTATTTTATTGTGTTTTAATTAATATGGGATCTACAATTTGCACAGTCAATTTAGATTGATTGTGTTGTTTATGGAAATGATCATTAAGTGTTTACATTTCAAATTCAAATATAAGGCTTGTCTAATTATGTAACTAGTTGTTATGTGTTATTTCGAAGCTTGAAATATTTCACTTAACACCTTTAGAGTTATATTTAAGGATTAACTTTATTTAATTTTGATCATCTTCAAAATCATTTGGCAAAAACGTTTAAGATACATTTATTGACACAATTTGAACATTCATTATTTAAATACTTGCTTACATCAACATCTAAGATATTTCTTACATGTTTTCCTATTTATCTTCAATTTTTTTCAAAAAGGTATTGTTCGGTATCTTAAGGATTTGATTAAAGGAAGGCATATTCCTAGCCATTCACAAACACCTATCCACACAATCAATTTTTAATGTAGAAAAAAAATTAGATACTCAACAAAGGATGAAGATGAACAAAGATTTACAAAGATCATATCTACACATCTAGATCAAATCCACATATATACAAGTCAAATCCATAGGAGCACAACTATAATTGTTGAAGTGACCCGCAATGATAAGCAATGATTTTACTAATTTGAAAGTATTAGTCCAATCATTACTAAATTTCTTATAAATTAATGAATCACTTTGAACCTTTCGTCACAACATATCTACATTGAGTTTCCAACTATGTGCCTTTATTTATCTAATTTATTTTTCAAAGCATTTATTTTAGCACATATAGAAATTGTCCACTATATTTCAACAACTAGTTTCTTAAATTCTTTGTTTATTATTGCTTAATTTTTTCACCCTGAGAATTTTGTGACAATGAGGTAATTTTATCCTTTTCATTCTGGTGAACTCCTCTAATTTTACACCCCCTTAGGGTTTATCTTTTTATTTTTATTATTGAGTTTGTAATTTGAGGCCAATTATATTTATGAAATACACATTTATATCTACCCTTGATCTTTTATTCACTATCTTTCTAGTGATTTATTATGCCAAGAGTTAGTCAAAAATTTAATTCACCTTTACAAAAAATTGATTACCCAAATCTTCATATAGCTTCTTAATCCACTTTTCATGAAATTCCAAGTGTGGCTAATCATAATGAGCAATTTAATTTTAATCATGATACACAAGTGGATAAGAAATATCCATCTCACTAGAATATTACTTTCATAAGTTTGCAAATGCTACTTCTCCTTCACTATTAGCTACATCTCTTCACAATTTACTAATTGGTGCATCATTTGGTATAGAGATTATTCATGGAATTATTACTATGAGGGATTCCTCCCATTAATTTTATCATGCATATTCCCCCATATCCACTCACCTTTCATATTATAGTGATCCCTCATCTTCTCATCCTAATATAGATTCATTGCTGTATTTACCTCTCATGTTGTGTCCTTGCTATTACACCTTCCATTATCCTCTCAGCTCATTAGTAAAATCCATTTCTCCTCACCCACTAATATCATCCATTCATCTCACCTTTTTAGCACCTTAAATACCTATTTTCCTTGTAGTGCTACCTTTGATCTTAATAGTGTTATATCCTTACCTCTTATTTTTCATCACATTTATAGTCCTATTATTAATCATGCTAGCATTGCTACTTGTTGTCACAAGGATTGCACCTTGGTTAATTGTAAAACTTATCTATCCTATGAAATATTGGATCATCTTCAAGTTGTGGGTTGCCTATGGTGAAGATGAACCTACAGAGAGGGATGGTTCCCATGATGGTCATCCTAAAAACTATTTCCTTGATCAAGAAAAGGGATAGAAGAGAAATAAAACTAAAAATGCTAATCCTAGGAGGTGATGCACCAAAAATTGAGTCTTATATATGTTGTTTCAACTCACAACTTCTCTCAAAAAAATAGTTTTACTCTATGGACAACTCAGTTTTCACAAGCTCACACAACAATGCTTCATGCTAAGGTTGCATTTCAGGGTTTTGAAGGAGAGTTAAAAGTTTTCTCAATTATAACTAGTGAAATAAATAACACAATTTGTGACCTATATGATTTTTTGCTTTTCTAGTATAAAATATTTTGTAATGAGACATAATTTAAGGATTTTACATTGATAATCATAAAAATCAGATCAAATCATAAACAAAGACACTCAATGCAAGAAATTTGAGAAAGAAAATATGTTGCTTTTATTGAAATAGTAGGATTTTTTCTTGTACAAATCTAAGAAATAGTACTTGAGAATACATAAAACTACTAAAATCAAGAATCTCTCACAAAGATCAGTTAAAATCTCATTCTTTTGCATAAGGAAAAAATAAGAAAGGAAGAACTATCACTAAAAGAGTTGAAAGCTTGGCTTTATGGAAAGCTATCTCTTGCTTGACTAAAGTTGAACCTCGTGGAAGATGTTGAGTTTGCATGATGAGCTAAGAGCTAACTAGATGTGGAACTCCCTCTGAACTAGTAGAAAATCATGCAAAGCTAAAGTGGAGAGTGAGTTCACTTTGACCTCTTGACCTCTACTCCTCTACATGCTCCTTGAATTCTACCACAACTGAACATGATAACTACACTTTAAAACTTGTATGATGTTGATGGAAAATTTATCTTTAATCACTTTGCATGAGCTCTTCAAGTTGCTAGGTGTACAAGGAAAAAAAAACCTTTATTTTAGGACCCAAAACTACCCTAAACTACATGCTTTGGGCTTTAAACTCCTCTTAACTCTAGCTATACCCATGTAGACCTCTTGAATAGGCCTAAACTAATTGAAAGTGCACCAAAACTGAGCATTCAGGCCACTTAACTTATGAATGTTCCCTTGTATGATGATAGGTATGTGAGTTATCTTAAGAGAACTAGGTCTTCAAGGTTAAATCATTGTTTATGGAGATTCACAACTTTGTAGTATGCTTTTTGTTAGTTGACTACCATTTTCAAAATATTGTTCCTATCATGCTTTCATTGAACTATGATCATGCTTTTTGGGTGTTCGGTTGTATGGGTATTGATCTTAGTCATAAGTCATGACTGTCCACCATACATTCCCCTTGACTTGACTGCCTAATCCTTCTTTATGCATGCTTCACTTTGAAAATATTTCAATGCGCTCTTTTTAATTCACATGAATATCTTCACTATCCTAAGTATTTCCTTAGCATGGTAACTTGGTATAGTGATGAATAGAGATGGCATTTATCCTTAGATCATAGAGGCTTGAAACCTATGCTAACTACCCAATGATTGTACTTTCTCAAGATGTATGTCCATTTTTATGATATTTTATCCATCACTGCCCATTGAATACTTTGGTTTGACATATTAAGGCATGACAAATAAATTTCATAAATTTCATCTTGTTTTCTTCATAGGTTTTCACTTCATTTATATCACTGCCCTTCATTTATCTCTTTGATTGTCCTTCACATCACCTTACTACTTTGGGCCTTTAATACTATCCTCCATTATATCATGGCCATCTAAGCATGTAAAAATTATGATTGTCCTTTACCTTGCTTGGGAAACCTCACTATATACTTTCTTTTCATAATGCATTTGTAGTCCTATAATTGCCCATTTGGTTGTGTGTGTTACCCTTGTGTTTTCATCCTCGTTCATGGCGCTATTAGTGGTTGTGGTTGTCCTTCTAGCAATAATGAGTTCTCTCTTATTTCCTAAAGGGTTGTCCATCTCCTTCTATTACAATCATTAACATTGTCCTTATAGCCATAAAGACTATATACTCTTTTATAGAATGATGACTATCCCTCAAGTCTTGATGATTGTGTTAGAAAAATGAAGAAGAACATCTCATTTTGTGTTGTCATCATGATAATTGAGGTATAATTGAAAGAACAAGTTTGAAGTTGATTTGGTATTTTGGTCCAATATCTAGTCGGTATTTTGCTTACATCCTCTGGTATTCTGGTCTGGATTTGTCCAAAGATGACAGTCATCGATTGCGGTTTTGAGAGGTTGATTATGGTTGTCGAAGGCATCCATGCTCAAAATATTATGTGCTCTGGTGATCGTATGGTGAAGTGATATTACTCTATTAGCTATCTTTTGTGGTGAGGTTTATTCTTGGCCAACCTCTTGGGTTGATTATGATGTCATGGATTAATTTTTGTAAAGAGATTATTTGGGCGAACTATTTTGGTTTGAGCTGACATGATGTAGCATGTGAAATGTTTGAGAAGCTCTTGTGAACTCTTGGAGCCAACAATTGATTTTTTGTGAATAAGGAGTGCATCTAATTAGGCCAACCTAATTGATGCTTGTGAAGAGATCGTATATATATAATGGACAAATTTGAAAAAATGTGAACATGTAGATGCAATGATGTGAAGTAGTGTGAACATGATGAAGTGTGTCAAGTCTGTTTACTGAGATTTATTAGGAACTAAATCTACACTCATTAGGTGTACTTAGTTAGTTCATTTTCTGGCTAAAATCCATTCAATCGTTGTAATTTTGTAGGCAGTGAGCCTTTGTTTTTGGACAATGAGTCCTGGCAGTGAGCCACCCATTTTGTAATATTTTATAACTGGTTATACTATATTGTGAGCTAACACTCATCGTGGTTTTTCCCATTTTGGTTTTTCCACATAAAAAATTTGGTGTTCTTATGTGTTGTGTTACCATGCTCTATTAATGCTCTTATTTATCTTTGTTATTGTATGTTGTGGAATAGTTGGATTATATCTAATCAAGAAATTTAAGAAGATATTGATTCACCCCCCCTCTAAATATCTTGGACTTTCAACAATTGGTATTAGAGCTTGGTGGACCTCTGGTTAAGCCTAACAGCTTGAGGGAGATCTTGAAGATGGAAGAAATGGATGAAAAAAGAGAGCTCTAAACTACTCTTGAGGATCTTGATAAAGTTGAAAGAGAAAACAGAGATTTGAAAGAGAATCTTGATAAAGTGAATGAATGTGTCTGAAAAATTAAGGAGCAACTGAAAAAATTCAAAGATAGGCATAAGGAAGTAACTGATCAGTTGAAGAAGGAAAATGAAGAGATTGCCGATCTGAAAGTACAAGTGGAAGAAAAGAAAAGAATAGAAGAATTTATGAACAAACCGGTACAAAGCAAGTCTGAAGATTGCACTAAGCTCGAACAGGAAATTGTGAATCTGAAAGTAGATCTGGAGAAGGCGAAACTCTATGAAAACAACCTCAAAACTAGCTCGGATTGGCTTGATGAACAAATTGTTGGACAAAAGTTGAGTAAAGATAAAAGTGTTCTAGGAAATGATACTGGTGAAAGCTCTAAGACTGTGAATAATCAAAAGACTAAAAATGAAGGAAAGCATAAAGGAAATTCAAAGAACTATGCTAGGAGACCACCGGCGAGACAGCCTAATGCATAAAGGTACCCTTCCTTTAATGGAACTCATTTTCCATGCAATAAATTTGGTCACAAGGAAACTAAATGCAGAAGTAGGATGAAACAGTTCCTTGGTCCTTTTTCTAGTCAATGTTTTACATGCAAAAGATTTGGACATAGGGCAAATGAATGTAGAACTTCAATCATGAATCAATTTAATGGAAGAGTGAACCAATCCTTTAATGGCTATTGTTATGTTTGCAATAAGTATGGACATAAAGCTAACCAATGCAGAATAAGAGTCAGTGAAACTCAATCTAATCAGAGAAATATTGTCTATTTTAACTATAAAAAACCTGGACATGTTTCAAGAGTCTTCAGAAGCAAGAAAAGCAAAAAGATCAATCTGTCAGAAGGAAATGAACCTATGAAGAGGGTTGATAAAGAATAAATGAAGTAAGAGATGAAAAAAATTGGAAGAAGATAGATGAACCGGAGACAGTTGATGTGTTTATTCCCTCATCCGGTATGGACATTTTCTCTGAAGACTAGACCTAGCAAGGTCGAAGGGGGATCATTATCAGAAAATCTTAAAAATCCCCTGAATATATGTCATTTTAGAGGTTAGCACGAGGTCGAAATGTGAAGAACGACTTTTCAAAGGTTTTGAAAAAGAAATCGGAAGAAAATATATTGGTATGATGATTTGGGGACCGAATTAGGGTTTTGTGTTAAGAAAAAAGTTTTTTTAGTAGCTTTTTGGAATTTGTCGCATTTAATGCAAATTAGGGCAGATCGATGTTTTATAAAGAAATGTTTAAGTCATTTTGATCATTTGCATATTTGAAGAGTTTGAAGAGCATTTTCAAGGAGATTTGGAGTGTGAGTTGAGCAAACCCTAGTTCCAGATTCTTCATGGAGAAAAAGGTACTTTAACCTTCCATACAATTGTGTTCAGTGTCTTTTGAGTTGTTTGAATTTGAATTTGGAAGTATGGCGACTCATGTGGTAGTTAAAGTGTTAGAAAGGTCGAGACCCTCTTACAAAAATTACTCTTTGAAAGTCTTTGAAGATGATCCCATGGGTGCATTTTCATCAATTCCACATGGTGTAATACCGATGGAGGATACTACGATGATGATTAGGGTAAACTTTTAAGAATATAATCATGGAAAGTTAATTGATATCTGGTGAGATGAGCTTACTGGTGATGATTTTGAGGTAAAACCTGAGTATTCGAATGTGGTTGATAAGAGGTTGAATGTTTGGAACAATTTCCCTAATTTCAACTGTGATGACAAGTTCGTGAAGTCAGTTTTGAGCAAAATCGATGAAATTTTTTTGTGGATTGACTAGCCGCATCTTATAACAAAGGAGGTGATTAGAGTCATTACAGGGTTATGGGATAAAGGTACGGTTCCCATGCTAAAATCTATGAAGAATGAAGTTGTAGAAGAACTTACAAGAGCCAAATATGATAAAAGGGATTTAGCGACAAAAATAATCACCAATCTAGTAGTAAAGTATGTGTCCCTCATGATAGGTCATAAGATATATTTTACAAATAGAGAGAACTCTGTTTCGGCTACTGCTATCTTTACTGGGTATGGTATGGTCATTAATGGAGCTAATTATGATTTGTGTGAGCTACTCGAGAATGTGAAGCAATCAAAGGAAAAAAATTATGCATTTAAATTTGGTTCTCTGGTTGTTTTGTTTATTATTTTATTTCATGAAAAAACTCCCAAGGAAGAGTGAAGAAGTTTTATGGAGCCCAACCAGACCAATAAGTCATAAAAATTTTGATTACATGCATATTCTTGGTAATTTGAATGCTCAAGAGGATGCCCTAATAGCATTCTTTGTTGTTTTCAAAATAAATATGAATGAAAGGGACAAAATTCCAAGAAAATTTGTGGAGAAGTATAAGAATGATATCATATTCCATGTCTCCATTGATGAATGCATGATAGAGGTTGTAGAACCTCAAATTATCTGGATTCAGCCCCTTGGATATGTGATAACTAAAGAAGAAGTTGAAGGCTACATGAAAATGTTGTTGAAGAATCCTAAGGATCCTAATGAGCCTAGAATTGGGACATATGCAGAGAAATCTATGGAGGTTCATTTGGAACAGCAGAAGCCTAAGATTAGAAAGAATGTGGAAGAAAATCTTAGAAAGGTTGGATTCACATATGAAGAAGTTTCCCTTGGAAGGGCGAGAGGAGAAGAATTGAAGGCAGAATCATCTACTTTGAGGAGATCTGGTAGAACTACACTTGTAAAATCCTCTGCAATCCTTGCAGAAAAGAGTGAAACCAGTACCATTGATAAGGGAAAAGGTCATATTTCCTCCAGACCTACCACTCACTTTGGGAAAAGAAAAGAGACTCCTTCGGTTGTCCCTAAAAAGAAAGGAAATAAAGAGAAAGAAATAAGAGAAAAGAATCTTAGTGTTACTGATGACCAGGATGAAGAAGAAGATCCTGAAGCAAAATTGACAAGGAAAATAAGAGGAGGTCTATCCTCCGGTCAAGGTGCTTCTACAAAAGTTGTTGGATCAAAAAGAGTGCATGACATATCATCTTCTAATGATGAAGATACTCAAGAATTTGGTGTTCATGTGCACACCAAGCTAGAACAGAAGAGGTCTAAGGTTTCTGGTGAAACCTCTGTGCACCAGAAAGAAAAATAGGATATTTCAGTAAGTTCTGGTCCTTGCTATAAGTTAGAGGCAACTATTAATTCTTTGTTACACTTTGAAAATATGTTGCAACCCACAACAGAATACTATGATGATGTTGAACAAGAAGATAAGAAAACTCTGTTGTTAGTTGTCATTGAGTATGTTGTTATTTTAGATGTTAAATGGAATGACATAAAGAAAGATGTACCTGAGAGTATGTGGGTAGCACTAATGGAAAGAAGAGAAAAAGTAGTTTCCTTTGAAGAGAGAATTAGAAATGTTGCAAATAAGAAGATTGGGTCTTCTTTGACCCCTGATGATTTGGAATCTTTGAAAATGATTTGTGCAGATATGTTTAGGATAAAGAACAAAGTAAATATATTAATGACAAAAAATAAAAAGCTGACAAAGAAAATGAGAAGGGAAACATTGAAGGTAATTCAAGATATTGCAAAGAAATATGGCATGCTGAAGACTAATGAGGATGTTGTTGAGGAAAACATTCCTCCAGATATAGGTAATGAAGGTGCTTTTGAAAATGTTGATGTTTAAATTGACACTGGTGATAACAATAATCCCCCAGAAGGTGAGAAGCAAAATGAAGGAAAAGTTGAGCTTGAAGAACATAATGATGCTCCTTCGGAGCATACTACAGAAGGAAAAGGCAGAAAAGAGCAAGCTAATGATGAAGAAAATAAAGGCAGAGAAGAAGGAAAATAGAATGTTGAGGAAGAAAAAGATAAAGATGCAGACAAAGGAAATAATGATGAAAATAACAGGGATGAAGATAAAGGTGAAGACGAAGGTGAAAGGATTGAAAGAAAGAGGAAGAAGAAGAAGAGGTAGTAGATGAAGATAAGGAAAAGGAAAAGGAAAAGGGAGAAAAAGAAAAGATAGTTGTGGAATCCTCCAAGAAAAATGAAGAAGAAAAATAGATTGTAAAATCTCATAAGCATCCTAGTGACTCATCTTCTGATGGTAATGTGCTGAAAGGTTTGTTATCTAAGAAAATTAGGTTTCAACCAATTATTCCCCAAGAACAGTTGAAACTCCCTATGGTTGAAAGATATGTTGATGTAGAAAAGATGTCTCTAGTGCATAAAGTTGTGTTGGGTGATGCTATGCAAGCATCCGGTAGAAAGGAAATTCTTGAAACACATCAAAAGGGAACAAAACTTATAGAAGTTGCTCTGAAAGCCTTGTAGGAAGTTGTACCTAGTGCATCCATTGATACATCCCTCGCCCCTATTGAAAATATGAAATTTAATTGTTAGACTCCTTCAAGGAGTATTCCTATGGGTTTAATGAGAAGACAAGACAAGAGATAGAAGAAAAATTGGCGAAGAAAAGGTTGTTGGATTTACATGACAAATGTGCTCTTGCACACTCTTGTGTCGAAAAGTGTCTAGAAGCAATGAAAGTATATGAGTATGAGGCAGATGATGTTCTCTCTTATTGCTTAAAGTGGCCAGATACCACTCAAAATATCAAGGTTGTCATGGACTCAATTGAGTCTCAGCTGTTTGTTATTTCCGACACTTATGGTGTATCCAAAGACAAAGATAGGTCAACCTGGAAGGCCCTCACTACATAGAGAGAAAATTTCTTTGCCTTGTAGAAACAAAAGGAAGAAATAATTAGAAAGTTTATTCAATTAAGTGAAATTGTAAGAGTGGAATACAATCCGGTTGAAGAAGCTCTGGCATGCTCTGAGAGGCTTAAGAAGATAAATATGATACTTGATACTCCAAATGGTGCTAAAGAAACACTAATAGAGATGGAATCCTTGAACAAGATGTTGACTGCAACAAAGGAAGGTTGGGAAAAAGGAAAATTAGTCTGGGAAGGTATTTTGAAGGAACTTCAAGGCTCATCATCTTCTGGTTGATATATGTTCTCTTTGCTCTCTTTGTTTTAATGTTTTTTAGTTGTTTTTGAGCACACCCTTTGTCCTTGATGTCAAAGGGGGAGTGAAGTACAATGTAATGTTGGTGTAAATAAGGGGAAGTGCATGTTAAGGGGAGCAATGTTCTAAATAAGGAGTTTTGTAAATATTCTTTTTGGCACATGTTGCCATCAATAACAAAGGGGAAGATTGTTATAAAAATGAAGAAGAACATCTCATTTTGTGTTGTCATTCATGTCATCATGATAATTAAGGTATAATTGAAAGAACAAGTTTGAAGTTGATCTAGTATTTTGGTCTGGTATCTGGTACAGTATTTTGCTTACATCCTCTAGTATTTTGGTATGGATTTCTCTAGAGATGACAGTCATCGATTGTGATTTTGAGAGGTTGATTATGGTTGTTGGAGGCATGCATGCTTAGAATATTATGTGCTCTGGTGATCGTATGATGAAGTAGTATTGCTCTGTTAGCTATCTTTTTGTGTTGAGGTCTATTCTTGGCCAACCTCTTGGGTTGATTGTGATGTCGTGGATTAATTTTTGTAAAGATATTATTTGGGAAAACTATTTTTGGTTTGAGCTGACATGATGTAGCAGGTGAAATGTTTGAGAAGCTCTTGTGAACTCTTAGAGTTGATAGTTGTTTTTTTGTGAATAAGGAGTGCATCTAATTAGGTCGACCTAATTGATGCTTGTGAAGAGTTCAGATATATATATAACGGACATATTTGAAAAAGTGTGAACATGTAGATGCGATGATGTGAAGTAGTGCAAACATGATGAAGTGTGTCAAGTCCATTTACTAAGCTTTATTAGGAACTGAATCTACACTCATTTGGTGTACTTTGTCATTTCATTTTATGGCTGAAAGCCATTCAATCATTGTAATTTTGTAGGTAGTGAGCCTTTGTTTTTGGACAGTGAGTCCTGATAGTGAGACACCCATTTTGTAATATCTTATAACTAGTTATACTATATTGTGAGCTAACACTCACTATGGTTTTTCCCATTTTTGGTTTTCGACGTAAAAATTTTGGTGTTCTTATGTGTTGTGTTACCATGCTCTATTAATGCTCTTATTTAACGTTGTTATTGTATGTTGTGGAATAGTTGGATTATATCTTATCAGAAAATTTAAGAAGATATTGATTCACCCCCCCTCTCAGTATCTTTGAATTTCAACAAACTGTCCTCAATTGTTTTTGCTTTCATCCTCAAGGATTGTCATGATTATTATACATTTATAAGACTTTCCATTGCTATTAGCACTGTCACTTTCAAAACACTATCTTTTCTTGCTTGACTATTGTCTTCTAATTGAAATCACTACTTTGTCCTCAGTTTACCTTTGCACAGTCCCTCTTCATACTTAAGGTGGCCTGACCTAAAGGACTGGTATTCTCATAAGTTTGTCTTCATTACAAGGCATTAGTATAACTCATATACACAATAATAGATTCCACAATCTCAATATGATTATTCCAAGGTCATAACCCACTGTCAAGGTCTCACAGTCCAAGGAGCACATTGCATATCTCACAAGTATAGTACTATGACTATCAATAAGGTCAACACAATTATGAACCACTATCAATTACTTGATCATAGTTATGCCGTGCATCTCACTATCCTTTTACACTTGGCCTCCTCTACTCCTTATCCATGAAACTAATCATCATAGATCCTTATTCCAAGTGCTCATTTCAATATCATAGTCCAAGGTCTTCATTACAAGGCATAGTCACAGTCTTTAGGTCACACATTCATAGAGATTGAAGCCATATGTCCTTCAATCTAAGGATTTAACTATCCTCTAATCTTTACTCCTCTTTTCCATTGAAACTCAAGCTTTAACATTTTAAGATTTTCCTCAGGTTTGAGAACTACCCTTCCATCCTTGCCACATTTATTGCCTCTATCTTTTATATCTTTGAAACTATCAATGAATCCTCCTTCAATATTGTCCTTTCATGACCATTCTCATGACTGTGCCCTTCATGAAATTGGTATGCATACTCCTTCATTTATTTTCTAAGACTGTCCTAACTCACTAAAGGACTGTAACTATCCTTTCTTTGATAAGTAAGGACTATCTTTCTTGTATTTATTTGAAACCTAAGATATAATTATGTATAGTATATCCATGTGAGTGTAATTTATTAATAGTCATAGTTGTCCTCTATACAACCAGACCACTGCTCTTTATGATTTTCTTCATTTGACTATCATGCATTTGATGCTAAGGTTGCTTCCCATTTTATTAGGTAAGTGCAAAAAGATGGGGGGCCAAAAAGGGGGCTTAAGTGGCCACTATTTTTCTGAAATCAAGAAATACTGACCTTGGACGTGAAATTGAGGATAGTTACACTCAAAATTATGAGATGCAACAAAAACAAGGATCGTAGTGCTCCAATTCTATTTTCTAAACTACTAATTTATTTTGAAAATGATTGAGATTAAGGGGTTCAAAAGCGGGGCCCACAAAAATTTTTGTCAAAAAAACATAACATAGCAACTTTTGTGGGAATGTAGCACAGTGAACTTCTTTTTAGTATTTTTAAAATTGCTTCAATTAGAAATTAGCTAATAGTATGCAGTTGATGCATGATTTTTCTAATAATTTTTAATGAATTTTTTTTTTTACTAATTTTCAAAGTGGAAACTTCCTAAAAAATAGAATTTTGGCCATGCTACCCCTACAAATTTTGAAAACTAATTGATTTTTTTTTAATATTTGTAGAATGGAGTCTAGTTTCTAAAAATCTAATTTATTTAAAATTTCTATGACCTGTTAATTTATAACGATTAAAACACCAAACACTGGTTTTCACCAAAAAAGAGACACACAAACAAAAGAAACTATAGATCAAAGGCTTAACATTGTCAAAAAGTGAAAAAAATTACATTGTTGGATAGCTAAGAGAGACCCTAACATTATCTAGGTGTTTGATTTGTTCGACATTGAAACACATGCAATCCTAACGGTGAGCATGAACCTGATATGTGAAATATTGTAGAATTTGCAAAAATACGTCTTTGGTCATTGGGAAGGCCCTTCAAGCCTTTGGGTTGGTATTCTAAGGTAAATACCAAGCCCAATGCTTGGTCATTCCCAAAGAAAGATATAACGTGAGCGCGTTATAATGTGCTCACGTTATATCTTAGTTTTGACATGGTTTTTGCATTTGTGCAAGACATGTTTAGTAAGACATAATGCAAGCACATTATAACACTCTC